>JAHIAM010017114.1:61063-93382 GCA_021605205.1 Aegilops longissima | reverse complement strand
CGGCATGGTCCAAACGGCGCCACGCTGCGGCCAAACCATGTCTGGCTGAAGTCCATGCAGTGTTTAGTCTAGAGGAGCCGAGACTCATCGCCAGTCGACCAGATGAGACGCTACCAACTTGTCAAGTTTCTACTGTGAACTTGGTCTCCAAGTTTGACTAGCTTCTAGATGGCCATTAGGGCTGATATCCGGGGTTAAGGGTTACTTAGGAGGCTTAAGAGGCTCAAGAATATCCATGGCCAAAGGATCAAGGAAAATGCACTTGTCAGAGAAAGTGAAATTTTGGGGCCAAGAGAGATTATTTTCTGTGGCAAAACATTACAAAAAGTCATGCAATATTTTGCTTGGGTAGGTGGGCCATGGTTCAAAGAATATTCAGGAATTATTTTAGAATTTTTGGAGCAATTAAAATAGGGTTGCTTTGGAGCACTAGTTTCTAAAATGAGTTTCAGAGGGAAATGAATATTTTCTTTATGAAAAATATTCAATTGATTATTTTGAGGATTTTCAGAGAACTAAAGTTGAGGGAGAAGTAGGTAGGTCACTTGGGTGAAAGTCAAGGGCATGCACAAGGACAAGTCCATTTGAATTGATTCCAAAACTCAAATCCAAGGCAAAGGCAAAACCATGTCCGGAAAGAGAGAAGGCAAAACCAGCGGTCACAAACCTACCTTCATTAGGATGAATCTCTGCCCCTAGATTTGGTTGCTTGGGAAAACTATTCGTATGCAGTCCTTAAAAATTCTCTCTTCCTGTGTTGCTCTTCCTCGTGTGTTGTTCCTAATCGAACCTTGTAAACCTTATCGCTTTTGCTGAAAGTGACTCTTTCTTTCTCATCCAATATTCATATCGGCTTTTCCTCATACGCCGATCCTTAGCCACCTTCTATCTCTCGCCATATCCGTCTCTTTTTGGTGGCTAGATACATTTCCTTAGTGTGAGACATGAAACACATTGTGTACCGACAAATGGGTGGCAATTCCAATTGATATGGAACTGTTCCTCACTCGCCATGATCGGAAACGGTCTGACATATCCGGGTGCCAATTTTCTCGGTCTCGAAACCTCTTAACTCCTTTCATAGGGGTAACTCTGTAGATAGACATGTTCTCCGGTTCAAAGCTGATTCGACGGTGTTTACGCCCCTACAAAAAAGACACATCCGTGACATTTTGGGCCGAACGAATTTTTTCTCGTCATACTTATGACACTTCTATGACGATAATTGTGACAAAACCCAAAGGTCATCATAGATGCGGGGTCCTACTTATGACAAAAAATCATGATAGAAATGGATTTTCGCCCGGCGGCCGGAGAGGCGCTGCATGACATTCTTTGGGCCATCCATGACGGAAAAACCATGGTAGAAGCGAGGGCGAGGAAAATATCGTGGTGTTCCCGTTAGGTGGGTGGTAGGGCCCAGCAATGCAGCGTTGCCGTAGACCGCACAACGCAGGGTGCGAGGTGTTGGGCTCTAACTAAACCCGAGCGAGGCGCTGGGCTCTAACTAAACCCGAGCGACAGACCGCAGTTACGCTACTATCGAACCCGAGCGATCGATCGATGGTCGTTAATCGAACCTAATCGAGCGATTCTTCGCCACGGCTGCTTACTAAAGCCGATCGATGCTACCTCTGGATGAACAGTGAGCGTTGATGGGGTTTGATGAATAGTTCCTGGGGGTGGATGAACAGGACCCGTGTTGCCTCTGGATGAACAGGACCCCGATCGATCGAGCCGTTGGGGCTGGATGAACAAGACCCCATGGAGGGCTGGATGAACAGACCACCCCATGGAGGGCAGGATGAATAGTAGCCCATGGAGGGGTGGTTGAATAGGAGCCCGTGGAGAGGGCTGGTTGAACAGAGTCGGTGGACTAGCTGCAGGAGGCTAGATGAACAGGAGCCCGTGGATGAACAAATGTAGGTGGAGGCCGGAGGAGGTCGACGGTGGATGAAAGTAGCCCGTGGAGGTTGGAGGGGTCGACGGTGGAGATGAACAGATCCCGTGGAGTCCTGCTTATGGCACGCCACACCCTCCCGGCGAACAGACTCCCCATTTCTGACCAGAAGGCCCAACACAAGTCTGCTTTCTCCGTTGGCGGCACGCCACACCCTCCCAATCAACAGACCTCGTTTACGACCGTAGGAGGTCCGCTTCTCCGCTTTTGCGGCACGCGCACTTCTCCGGATGAACAGGATCCTCGCTTTTGAACGTGGGCGGTCCGAACACAAGGCCGCTTCTCCGCTCGTGGTACGCCAGCCTTGTTTCCATCGGCAGTTCCGGCCTGCCGGTTGGCTCCCCACGCTGCCTGCTGCTCCCGATGAACACGACACATTCCATTGCCTCCCATGAAAATGACGACGACGCAGCTCCGTTCCGACCCAGCCATGTACACGGTGCCCCAGCCGCACGTGACGCGCGAGTAGGCGCTCGAGACCCCTGCCCGTATGTACATACGTGGCCATATTTTCTTTCTTGCACACCGCCGCTAGGTGATGTGTACATGCTACGTGAGCTTTATTACACACGCACGCCACATTGACCAAGATGTGCGCTCACGTCATGACTGAATGACAACGCTTATGTACGCTCACCAGGTGGGTCCCGACTATCGTGCACTTCCTTGGCTGCGAAGATGTAGCCGGTGGGTCCCAGCAGTGAGGGGGCGACCGCTTTTTTGCCCGGAAGCACTTCCTTGCATGCGAAGATGTAGCCGGTGGTTCCCAGCAATGTGGGGAAACATTTTTCATGAAACACGGTGGCCTGTCCGATGGGTCCCTCACTGTGAGGTGGAGGAATAATTATTTTGCGCGAATAAGGAGGCACATTCTTGTTGTGGCTGTGGACCCACCGTCCTCTCCATACAGTCCACGTCCGATGCAAGCCGTTCCTTGATCACGCTGACCACGCCCGCGCCGAGATCACAAGGGCGGTGGACGATGGCGAGGCCTAGGAATGGGACAAGGCGGAGCCGGGAAGGCGCTGCAATGGAAGCCCATGCAGAGAGGAGTACGAGGGCTCAGCTGGTTCGGCTCATGTGTGAGGTCGCGTCGCCGCGAGAATAGCGAGGTGTGGGTGAGTGAGGGATGGCCTGGCCAATGGTGGGAGTAGTAGGCGGTGAGGCCTCCAGCAGAAGACATCCAACCACGGGAGGCGAGGAGCACGAGGCACGAATCGGGCGCTTAGTTTGGGCGGTTAGAGCAAGAAGACCAGCGGTTGAAGAAGCACTATGACCGTGGATGGACATCGTGACGGTCACGGAGCTAGAATCATGCATATTGACTAAGTTGACAAAGCCCTCACCCCCGCCAACTTAGTAGGCCCACAACTCAGCCTGCCACTATACTTGGGTCCCAGCTAATGTGGGGAGTATTCATTTTTTGTGCGTAATAAGGAGGCACTTCCTTGCGTGCGGAGATACAGCTAGTGGGTCCGAGCTGTCAGCCGGCGGTGACGTTTTTTTCACGAATACGAGGCCCTTTCGTGGGCCCCAGATGTCGTGTGGAGGAATCATTATTTTGCGGCGTAATAAGGAGGCATTTCCTGTGCGTGCGGACTGTGGACCCGCTGTCGCCTCTCCACGTACTGTCCACTTCTGGATACATGTCGATCGCTGACCACGTTGACCAGGCGCGCCGAGAGCACCAGAGGCGGTGGACGACGGCGCAGGCCTAGGAAGGAACGACATGCAGGCAGGGAAGACTTGGCAGTGGTTTTCCACGCTGAGGAAGTACGATCTGTCGAGGGTTTATCGTTCGCCTGCTGCCGTCAGCCGAGAATAACATCGTGTGGGTGAGTAGAGGATGGCTAGGCCAGCGATGGGGAATCTGATGGGGCGGTGAGGCATGCGGCAACACATTCGCCGTGGGGAGGAGAGCAGAGCAGTCCCGCCGGGCGCTTGTTTGAGCGGCTAGAGCAGAAGAGCAGAGATTGAAGAAGACGACGGCCGTTGGATGGACATCCAACAACACCTTTGCCAGGCCAACCTTTTTTAGGAAAGCCTCAAATCTGTGGAAAACATCATACAACCCATCTGCCATTATTTCTAATAATTTACAGCCCATTTGCTAATTCTTAAGGTTTTTTGGAGCCCATATTCTTTTGTTAGCATTACAGCCCATATTGTGGCCACGGTTAAAATTTATACTGAAATTTTGCATATTTCGGTGCAGTCCGAACTGTTTTAATCCTAAAATTTCTGACTCACGCTCAAACTGATTTTAAAAATAAATATATATCAATATAAAATCCAACAAATTTTCCACGCATCAAAATCAATTCAATTTAAAATCTAAAATGAAAAAAAAACAAAATTGAAACTAATTGCCGGTTTGATGTGTTTTAAAATGTACAACCCATTTCTCATTACTCATAGGCTATTTCTCGCCAGCCGAATGAAAGCTCTCCTTGTAAAGATTAGCAGCCCAACAGCCCGTCAAAGCGACTTACTTGGCAAATCACAAAAACTGGGCTGTGGCCATGTGTCGGGAAACGATCCATCTTAACACCTATGGGACCGGCGGACCGAGCCCCTTTCGTTGGCGGGGCGGAGATCGCATCAAGAGCGGATCGAGGAAGCACCACGAGCAGTTTACCCAGCTTCGAGACTCTCCGAGAGATAACACTCCCACTCGCTGCATGTCCGAGTGTATTGAGTTCTTGCTCGGGAGCTGCAAGTGCTACAAGACACACTAGCTGCTAACGAGACCGAGCGTGAGTGTTTTTCAGCCTCGAACCCTCCCCTCGCTATGCATGGGCCTCCTTTATGTGCAAAGGGTTCCGACAGGTGGCAACGAGATAAGGGTAAAATGGAAAAGGAATTATGTTGGTACAACTACCGCACAAGGTATCATACCTAACCACGACGGCAGGGGACAAAGGCATTAAATGCCCGCCTATGTCGCCCAAATAGTGCAAAAGGGACCGTGTGGACGCCACGCTTACCACACGATGGCAATCTTGTCAGCCGCTGCCGTTGCCACCGCAGACCGCTGGTCGCACAACCTTCTGCCACGCTACCGAAAGGTCCTGTGGCTACACGCTGGTGGATGTCTTGGAGCCGGGGTACAGAATGGTAGTTTGCCGCGGCACGCCTTTGCCGCGATCGCTGTCTTGTCGCGTCCGAAGCTTGTCGTTCATCGGCTCGCCGAGACGCGTGGCGCTGTCGCGGCAAGTTCCTCGGAGATGCCCTGGTTACCTTCCCGCAAGCTCCTCTTGCCGGGCCTTGTCTCCTTGGCTTGAATACTTTGTTCTTGAATGGCTCAAGGAAACACGGAGGACCTTGGCAGACACCGGCAAGCCTTGGCGCTGGATGCTGAATCGCCCGCGCACAAGTTCGGGATACTAGGGTACCCCTACTCTAGTACACCGCCAGAGCCCCCCGGCTGGGCCACACACGGTGCCGAACGCTGTTGGGCCAGGCCCAAACAGGCACGGGCACGCCGCGCCCGGGTTACGCCGTGATCTCATCAGATCCACCGCGCCTCCTCGAGACGGCACGAGTCGAATCGCGGCCGTGGGAGAGATCGTGGTGGTTTCTTTATTCGAAAGACGGAACGCCTGCCCCCTCCCTCTTTGTAAGTAGGGAAGCAGGCAGTTCACCATCTTGCCGATTGCTATTCCAATCTCAAAACCTCTGCCGCCCCCTCTTCTTTCCAAAGCTGAAAGAGAGCTCCGCCCCCCCATCGCCACACCGGCACCACTAACGCCCGATCTTCTCACCACCTCCGCCATGGCTCCGGAAGCCGGGAAGGTTGTGAAGTCGGCGGCGGCAGCAGCAGTCAAGGCGCTGCGAAGGAGTGGAAACCTTCCCCTCAGCTTTCGCCTGGCGAGCCGAGGGAGTATTACTACCTCTTTCTCGTCGAGAGACGCGACGCATCCACAAGACGAAGGTACTCTCAGCTGCCGCTGAACTGGCTCCAATGGATATCCCTTCTTCGTTGTTCTTCTATGCGGGCTCTCTCCGCTTTTCTCGAAGTTTTTACGTGACATTATGAACACCCACGGTTCCGCCTCCTTGACTTCACCCCCAATACCGTTACGACCATGGTAGTTTTCGACATCTCTGCGAAAACTTTGTCGGAGTCTATCCAAATGTAGCTCTTTTTCGCCACTTCTTTATACCCCGAGTTGAGAGAGGGAGCCTTTATCCGCGGAATCGCCGGATCTCGAGAACTCGCAAGAAGGAAGCTTATCCGAGGGAGAGCTCCACAAGAAGTGGGATGAATGGAGAGCAGATCGGTGCTGGATTGTCGAGAGAACCAGAGCCATTTACCGCCCAAATGCCAAGCCCCGAGAGCGCTGCAATGATTGGAGCAGCATGGCCCCGAAGACGAGTAGGCTGAAGATTGCCGCCACCCAGATCCTACGCCTCGAGCTTGCCGGGCTCACCGAGGCGCCGCTGGCGAGATTTTCTTCGCCGCCAGACGCTTCGCAGAGAGGAGGAGACCCGCCGGGAGTTCCAGAACGCGGCGGATATCATGAGGCTGCGCCAGCCTCAACTTCAACTTCACTGCCCTGAACCGACGCGATGCTCCCGGAACTGTTCAGCGATCCTCAACATCCCGGCGTTCAGGTTGCCGAGGGGTGCGCTCACAGCAACAACTCCTCGCCGACCGCATCCGCGTAATGATGCCGCCAGCGATTCGCATGGAATTGTCCCAACTTGGCAAGAGCTCAAGACGACGCGTGCAGGAGTTCTTTGACGGCTTGGTAGAAATGCCGTCCGCCCGATGAATGTAAGAGCCTTACTCGCGACACCACCGGCGCGGAGATGCAGCGCATTGCCACTAGGCTGGAAGAGGCGGCGGGCGCTGCTGCGGCGTAGTTTGGATTCACCGGGAGGAGGCAGAGGCAGCAGAGGCGGCAAGCCTTGCCGAGCGAGAGGAGCTTGCCGCGAGGGAGAGCGGTCGGGCCTGAAGCTGAGTCGAGCGAGCCCGCCGAGGGCGCGAGCGACTCGCTGAAGATCGACTCCTCCTCTTTCACCTTCGACAGCTCGCTGCAAGCAGAGCCCTAGCTCCACCAAGAAGGCGCCTCGCAAGGCCGGGGGCGAAGCAGGCGGCAGATGGGTCACAGCCGCCAGCACAGGCAGGCGACGCTTCCACCGTGGCAAGCACTGTTGCCGCGGAGCACCTCACGCCCGCTGGTAACTGGAGCGGGCCCTCCCGACCACCGCTTCGCTTCCCGCCAAGCGGCTAAGGGAACCTACTCCGCCTTCTCGTGTCGAGGTGGGCTAGACTTGACCTCTCCGCTACCAGCTCCGACGAGGAAGAGGAAGAGTAAGATTCTTTCTGTACTTGTAGTTCTTCAATTCTTGCTGTTTTGTCTTGTATCTGATTTGCTTTACTTCAACCCATTCCTTTTCATGACTCGGCCCAAAGAGGCGTGAAGAGAACAAAGGTCCCGTGATTTTCATCGAGGACGAACCCACCGCTGACAGCAGGGGTGTGTCCGAGACCACCTTGCCGGACCGGCAACTATTCCCTCAGCAGCCCCCAAGCCCCCCCCGTAAGTATATGGTTTACTTCCTGCTGTTAGGCGCGTGGATGCTCTTTCTTTGCTGACATCGACTATTGGTTTGCGTGGGAGCGAGCAGCCTCACCAGAGTGCCGGAAGCCGCTCCCGACATGCCATCTGCTTCGACTACACCGCCAAGGGAGGATTCCCGGCAAGGAAGTTCTTCGCTAGGGAGAATTTTCCGGTAAGTGAGAAGTCTCCGGCAAGGGACAAGAGCAAACCCTCCGGTGGCGGAGACCACGATCAGTAGATCCTAGTACAGTAATCCTCTTGCTTGAAAACTTCCCTCGGGTTCTTCTTCTTCCGATTTTCTTTTTGAATATTTCCTTGACTTTTCTCCCTTTTCGGTCGTCAGGTCCATCTGCCACGGAGCCGTTGGAAACCGAGGTCCCCGACGAGGAGAACGCGCGACAATACCGGCAACGCCATTGTCATCGAAGAAGAAGCCGGCGCTGATGATCCCGCCGACGGAGAGGCTGCCAAAGCTGCAGCCGCAGAAGCTGGCGAGGGTCCGCGATCGCTTGATGGCCCCGAGGTCGCAGGAGCGTCAGCGCCACGCCGACCGCCGATCCCTCCGCCCGCTGCTGCAGTGCCAGTTCAAGAGCCCCAGCCAGCGCCTATTTGAAGGCGGTGATGGCGTCTTCATCAAGCTCCCCGGGCGCCGAGCTCGAGGCGCCCGATCGAAGGAGAAATCTTTGATGAAGAGTTGCTCGCCTCAGCTGGGCTGGCGCTGGTCGACGCGGCCGAGCAGCAGCAGCGAGCCCGAGGAGGAGCAGTGCTGCGAAGTCGTTGTCGCTCTACCGCGCCTCGGCAGTGCCAAGCTGGTATCCCGAGAAGCGCTTATCGCGGGCGGAGTGGACATCGAGAAGCGGAGGAGCTCCGGGCCTCAACCAGAAGCTCTCCGGTCCTGGCGCAGGAGCGGGAGCAACTCGCCGAGGCGTAAAGCCTTCCTCCTCGAGAAGGCTGAAGTTGAAGAAACAACGGCTTGTGCCGAGAAGCTGTCTGCAGGAAGGCGAAAGTTGGCGCAGCGGAAGGTTAACCTTGACAGCCACGAGGAGGAGCTTGCCGTGCGAGCAAACATTCGCGGGGCTCTCAAGGAAGCAGAGGATGCTGCTGCAGCTGCCAAGGCCGCCAAGAATGAGCCGGAGACGAAGGTGGCGCAGCTGGAGGCCGATCTCAAGGTGAGCGGCGAGGAGCTTGCTACGCCAAGCGTGAGCGAGAAGGACGCCTACACCCTTGGCGAGCTGCGGTCGCTCTTGCCGAGAGGAGCAAGGAGCTTAGCGCCGCCAAGGACTCCAACGCAGATCTTGAGTTGAAGCTGACTACTTTGACCGAGACGCTGGACGGCACCGTGGAGCAGGAGGTGGCCTTAAAGGAGAAGATCAACGCCAACGAGGCGCTGTCGGCGAGTTCTCGCTGCCGCCTGAATACTTTTAGGGAGAATGTGGAGCACTGGACCGAGGGTCTCGTGGATGTTGCCGCAGCCATCGACTGGGAGCTGGCGCAGTGGGATGGAGGATCTCGGTATTCCTCCCATGAGCACCTCCAACCCAGCGCCAAGCTCACCTTGTTCTTCAAAGGCGTGGCGACGGCCCTCCAGCGACTCGGGAGAAGATCCCAAAGCAGCTGGTCGACGAGTCGCGCAAGATCTGCGCTGAGCTCTTCAAAAGGTGCCGTGAAGGTGGCCTTCCGCAACCCAGGCCTCAACCTCACCAACGCCCTCAAGAGCTTGCCGCGGATGCTGATCTGAAGCGCTCAAGACCCTTGTCGCACCCATTGTGGACAAGGTGAGCGGGATCAAGAGGTTTGAGGACGATCGCGTAGATTAGGCCGCCCGTTTTCTCCTTTTCTTGTCGCTGCTGGTCATGTTATGAGAACAATCTGTTAGAGCTGCGACAAGCTATCTTGTAATATGACTCTATTTCGGGTAGCGATTGCTATGTTATTTCCTTTACTTGATTCCTTCCTTTGTATGTTTTTGCCCTACGCTTTTAGGGAACTTGTCGGCGCAGGCACCTTAGCCGCGAGCGCTGAGTGCGGACGTCAAGGCAACTGTCACGGGCGATGCCGCCATGACAAGAAACCTTGTCGCAACTAGTCGCAGCTCACTTAAATTGTTGAGCGGACTCAAACAAAGTAAGGGCGCAACTAGCTACGAGTTGGTTCCTCCGCGCACAGGTTTTCCATACAAAGCACGGTCGTTCGAGGAAGATAACTTAAAAATTTAAAAATTTAAAACTGATTGCTCAAACTTTAGCAACTTAGCTTTCCTGTCGTTTGCTTCCCGGTAAGGCTTAAACTTCCTAACGACGGTTGGTCCACACCATTATCTTCTCCTTTCCCCCCGGCAAACTTGTGGGCGAGGGAACCTTCCTTTCTTTGAGAAAGAGAAAGAAGAGAAAATAAAGATATGGAGCCTTATGGCTCGTTATTGCTTACCGGGGGTAGGCGCTGCACAAAGTGTCAGATAACGCATGCAAAAAAGTAGAAAGCATGAATTGATCGATGTGCGGAGCACATGAGCTTTACTTATGCACGGGGTCTGCGCCCGGCTTCGTACAAAGGATTACATGCAACATCGGCAAGACTTGTACAAAAGGTGGTTGCCGGAACAGGTTCCGGCAACCGCGCCCTACGGGTAAAACTTACGAAGATGCTCAATGTTCCAGGAGTTGCTCACCGGAATGCCATCTTCGGTCTCAAGGCGGACAGCGCCAGGCCTAGTGACTCGTTTCACCCGGTAAGGGCCTTCCCACTTCGGCGTCAACTTGTTGGAATTCTTGGCGGACTGAACGCGCCGAAGAACAAGGTCGCCTTCCTCGAGACTTCTGGCATTAACTTTGCGGCTATGGTAGCGGCGCAAAGCTTGCTGGTATCGAGCAGCTCGTACAACGGCATGAAGACGGTCCTCCCAAGGAGCAGCGCGTCATCTTGTCGCATAATCGCTCTTGCTCAAGCTCATCGTAAGCGAGCACTCGGGGTGACCCGTATCTGAAGTTCCGTGGGGAGAACTGCCTCGCTCCATAGACTAGAGCGAAGGTGTCCGCCGGTGGCTCGATTTGGCGTTGTCCCGATCGACCAAAGAACCACGGCAGCTCCTCAATCCAGCTTCTTTCCGCACTTGTGCAGCCTGTCGAAAGTCCTAGTATTGAGCCCGCGCAACACTTCACATCCGCCTCTCGCTTGACCGTTACTTCTCGGATGAGCAACGAAGCGAAGCAGAACCTTGGCGCCAAGATCTTGGACGCATCGCATGAAGGTGCGGCTCGTGAATTGCGTGCCGTTATCGGTGATGATCCTGTTAGGGATCCCGGCGGCAAACAATCGACCAAGAACTTGACCGCTGACCGTCTTGTCACCTTCCTCACTGCTTCCACTTCGCCACTTTGTGAACTTGTCGATCGCAACGCATAAGTACTCAAAGCCCCGACAACTCGGGGAAAGGGGCCGAGGATGTCAAGCCCCGCACCGAAAATGGCCAGGATAAAGGGATCGTCCGAGAGCTTGAGCTGGCTGGTGTATTTGCTTGGAATGGAACTGCACGCTCACATTGGTTACTTGTGCGAGTTGCATCCTCGGAGGGTTGTCGGCCAAAAGAAACCTTGCCGAACGCTTTGTCGGCAAGTGCTCTTTGCGCCAATGTGGTGACCACATATGCCTCCATGTATCTCTCGCCAACAGCTTTTGTCCGCCTTCCCGTGAATACACTTCAATTTCATGTCGTTTCAGTCTTCTTCTCAGTATAGTGTGTTGTCGACAAACTGGTACATACTTGACCGCCGGGCTACTCTTTCCGCTTCTTCTTGCTCTTCGGGAAGTTCTCCTGTCTCGAAAGAAACGGACAATCTGCTGTGCCATGCTGGAGCTATGGCTCGACAACAAGGACTAAAGGCACATCCGCTGCTTTGCGGGAACATCCGCTTCTCGGCGAGAACCTGCGGCTCAGCCGAGCTTGACGTTCCCGGCAAGCTTGCCGGAGCAAAACTTGTCGGGAGCGCTCGCTTCAACAGAACAAACCCTAGGGCTTGCCGGAGCAGATCGCTCCTCAGCACCCTTTGGTGTTGATCTTGAGGACCTTCTTGGCGGCGGCTTCGGGAGCTCTGCCGGAAAATAGTCACCGAAATGAACTTCCTCTTCTTGCTCTGTCCAGCTTGATGGCGTAACAGACGGTTGAGTCAGTTTGAGCACAAAGATCCCTGGTTCCACAGGTAACTTAGTCGGGCGACTTCGACAGCCATCGACAATGTCCTTCGAGCTCTTGGAACATGTTCCATCGTAGGCCGTCAAAGTGCTCTTCTAGCTTTCTCACTTCATCAACGTAAGCTTCCATCAACGGACTCGATAATTCTTGTTCACTTGGCGAACGACAAGCTGTGAGTCACCCACGATAATGAGCTTCTTGATCCCAAGGTCTGCTGCGATCTCGAGACCGCAAGCAAACCTTCATACTCTGCGGTATTGTTCGTTGCTTGCTCCTTGGGAAAGTGCATCTGACTACGTATTTGAGGTGCTCTCCGTGGTGCAACAAGTAGCACGCCAAGACCGGCGCCTTGCAGCGAGAAAGCACCATCAAAGTACATCAGCCACTCTTTGCTTGCCTCCTTGACGGGATGCTCGCTTCTGAATTTCTTCATCTTGTGTTGGCGCCCATTCTGCTATGAACTCCGCCAATGCTCGCTTTTGATAGTCGAAGTGCTCTCAAACTTGAGGCCAAAGCTTGACAGTTCCAAAGGCTCCTCCGACAATCCTACATGTTGCTTCGGATTTTTAGTATCCTCTTTAGCGGAAAAGGAGTGACGATCGTGATTTCATGTGCTTGGAAGTAATGGCGCAGCTTTCTCGAGGCCAAGAAGGCCGAAAAGCAATTTCTGCACACTATAGTACCTTGACCTAGCCCCTGCAGAAGGGAACCGACAAAGTAAACTGGGCGCTGCACCATTCTTTTCTCAGCATCTTCTCGCGCTGCTGCCAGATCCATCTTTGTCGGGACCAGAGCTTGCCGGTGAAGTCCCTCGCTTGTCGCTTGATGCATCTGCCATGGTTGTTGGCTCATCATCCGCCTCCCTCTCAGCTACTAACGCAGCACTAACCACTTTGATTGGTTGCCGCTATATATAGCAGCAACTTCTCTTTGGCTTAGGTGCGACAAGTGTTGGAGTGGAGGACAGGTATCTCTTTAAGTCCTGCAAAGTGCAGCCTCCGCTTCGAGTCCATTTCATTATACCTGCCCTTTTCAATATTTTGAAAAATGGCAGAGCGCTACCAGCAGACCTAGAGATAAACCTGCCGAGAGCAGCTACGCAACCGCAAGTCTTCGTGACATCCTTGACGCGCTTTGGTGCTTCAATCTGCTCAATGGCCTTGATTTTGTCGGGATTGGCTTCAATTCCCGCTGAGACATGAAGAACCCGAGAAGCTTGCCGAGGGGACTCCAAACACACACTTCTCGGGTTGAGCTTGAGGTTGATCTTGTGCAGATTTGCAAAGGTTTCGTCTAAATCATGAATCAGAGTCGCCTTTGTCCTTGCTCTTGACCACTATGTCATCCATGTAGGCTTCCACATTTCTGTGTATTTGCGACTCAAAAGCGTCATGGACTACCCTTGCAAATGTTGAACCAACATTCTTTAAACCGAAGGCATCCATACGAAACAGTATGTGCCGCATGGGGTGATGAATGCGGTCTTCTCCTCATCCTCTTCTCGCCATGAAGATCTGATGGTATCTCGAGTATGCATCAAGAAATGAAAGCAAGTCACATCCGCCGTGGAGTCAACAATCTGGTCGATGCGCGGCAAGGGAAATGGGTCTTGGGACAAGCTTTATTGACATCGGTAAAGTAGATACAAAGCCTCCATTTCCGCTTGCCTTGGCGCACGACTACTGTGGTTGGCCAACCACGTAGGATGGAGCACTCCTCGACAAGGCCTGCTACTTCCAATTTCTTGATTTCTTCTGCGATGAATTCTTGGCGCCCACCGCTTCTTCCTGATTTTCGCTTGACGGGCCGTGCATGAGGACGACGGCAAGATGGTGCTCGATTACTTTCCGGGAACACGGGGATGTCGATGGTTGCCACGCAAATACGCCGACGTTACCAGAGGAAAGCAACGAGCGCTTCCTATTTAGGGTCGAGAGTGGCACTCATGGTAAAGGTACCACCAAGGCCATCCTCCTTGGTGGACAACTTCTTGGTCTCTCGTGGAGCTGGCATTGTCTTCTTACACTTGCCGGTGGAGCTCGATGGTGCGTTCTCGACGGTAGCGCAGCACCAAGAGGTGCGCTTGCCGGATTGGGCATCGAACTCTTGCCGGACTTGGTCTTCTTCTTCGCCCGGAGCTTCAACGACAAGTGACTTGCGATCTGTTGCGGCTGCTGCTTCCGGTAGATCTTGTCGGCGCAGATAAGAGCATCCTTCTTGTCGCCAGGATAGAGATGACACTTATCGGGCCCGGCATCTTCAAAGATGTTGTATGCATAGTGAGAGGCTGCCATGAATTTGGCGAGTGCCGATCGGCCGAGTATCCCATTGTAAGGCAATGGAAAGTCAGCAACGCCAAAATGACCCTCTCAGTCCTGAAGTTCAACTTCGCGCCAAATGTCACCGCAACGTGATCTTTCCCTTTGGCTTGCTCCTTCCGGATTGATTCCTAGGAATGTGCCGGTCTCTTCGAGCTCGCCATCGTGATTTGGAGTTTCGAGTACCGCGGAGGAGATCAGGTTCAAGCCGCCCCGCCATCAACTAGCATCTTAGTGACCTTGAGGTTGCGGATAGTTGGTGAAAACAACATCGGCAAGCACCCGACCGCAGTTATGCGATCAGGGTGGTCCTCAATATCAAAGATGATAGGCGTCTGGACCATTTCGTAGGCTTGCGTGACTCGAGGGTGGTTCTGCCGCATTGACTTCCCGCACCCACCGCTTGAGCTGGCGGTGTGAAGTATCGCGAGAAGCACCGCCGTCAACGCACAGGACCTCTGGCTTCTCGAACTCCTGCTCATCGGTCTCGTCATCATCCATATCTTCATCGAGTCGCCATCTTCATCCTTGTCGCGCCGCTGGGAGGTCTATCTCCTTGCCGCTGCTTGGCCTTGCCGCGGCGTCCTCCTCGGCCGGGCGTTTCTTGCCGGCTCCTCCAGCACCTTCCCGACTTCTCCTTGTCGCGTCGCTCAGATTCAGCCTTTTGCTGCTCGACAAGCTGCTCGACCTTCTTGCAGCTCGGAGGTCATGGCCCTTGGTGCGGTGGATCTTGCAAGATTGCTTGTTGGTGCCGTCCTGCTTGTCGGCGACCGCCACAGCCTGGTAGTTGGTGCTCGCGATAATCTCCTTGCGGAGCTACCAGCTTTGGCTTTCTTGGCGCCACCTCCGTTGCGGACTGCTCAACGACTAGCACATCTTTGCCTTTCTTCTTCCTGTTGTTCCGCCGGTTTTTCTTTGCCGGGCAGCCTCCTCACTATCGATCCTCCCGCTTCAGATTCTCTCCGGGAGTTTCCTCCTTCCTCAAAGCACGCACACTTGTCGGCCAGGGCATATAGCTCACGACGTCTCGATCTTGCACATCGCCATCTCTTCCCGCATCCTGCGGTTTTGCACGCTCGATGGAACGCGCAGATTACCACAGCAGGGTGGACATCTGGGATGTTGTGCTGCACGCGGGTTGAATCTCTGAATGTACTTGCGCTAGGGCTCTCCTTCCTTCGGGCGAGCAGATGAAGGTCGCTTCTTGGCCATGAGGCTTGTGGTCGCCAAAGGCGCCGACAAACTGATGGCATAGGTCTGCCCAGAGGATATGGAGTTGTCCGCAAGTGCATGAGCCAGGATCTGACATTGGTCTTGAGCACCAGCGAAGTAGTTGGCCAGGATCTTGTCATCCCGCCCCGGCAGCTTCGCACCGCGATGGTGTAGGTGCTTGAGGAACTCCGATTTGAGTAAAGCAAATCAGATACAAGACAAAACAACAGGAATTGAAGAACTACAAGTACAACAAAGAATCTTACTCTTCCTCTTCCTCGCCGGAGCTGAGCGCGGAGAGGTCGAAGTCCGCCCACCTTCGCGCCGACAAGGCGGAGGAGAGAGTTCCTTAGCCGCTTGGCGGGAGCAAGCGGTGGTCCGGAGGGCCCGCTCCATTACTGTCAGCGGCGTGAGGTGCTCCCGCAGCAATGCTTGCCACGGTGGAGCTGCGTCGCCGCAGGCGCTGCAGCTGTTGACCCATCTGCCGCCCTTTCGCCCCCGCCTTGCAGATACGCCTTCTTGGTGGAGCTAGGGGCTCCGCCAGGCGAAGCTGTCTCAAGGTGAGAAAGAGGAGGAGTCGATCATCAACGAAGTCGCTCGCGCCCTCGGGCGGGCTCGCCGACTCAGCTTCAGGCCCGACACGCTCTCCCTCGCCGCAAGCTCCTCTCGCCGGCAAGGCTTGCCGCCTCTGCCTCTGCCTCCTCCACGGTGAATCCAACTGCGCCCGCAGCGGCGGCTGCGCTGCCTCTTCCAGCCTAGTGGCGTCGCTACATCTCCGCATCGGTGGTGTCGCGAGTAAGGCTCTTACGTTCATCGGAGCGGACCGCATTTCTACCAAGCCGCCAAAGAACTCCTGCACGACGCCGCCTTCGTGCTCTTGCCAAGTTGGGACAATTCCATGCGAATCGCACAGCGGCATCATTGCACGGATGCGGTCGAGCGAGGAGTTGTTGCACAGCGGAACGACACCCCTCGGCAACCTGAACACTTCGGGATGTTGAGGATCGTGCTTGAACAGTTCCAGGAGCATCGCGTCCAGTTCCAGGACAGTGAAGTTGAAGTTGAGGCCCGGGCGCAGCCTCATGATATCCGCCGCATTCTGGAACTCCCAGGCGGGTCTCCTCCTCTCCTGCAGGGGGGCGATGCGGCGGCGAAGAAAATCTGCGCCAACGGCGCCTACGGTGAGCCCGGCAAGCCTGAGGCGTAGGATCCGGGTGACGGCAATCTTCAGCCTATCGTCTTCCGGGGCCACGTTGCTCCAATCGCTGCCCGCTGCCATCGGGCTTGGCGCTGGGCGGTAATGGCTGCGGGTTCTCCTCGACAATCCAGCACTAGTTTGCTCTCCATTCATCCCACTTGCCGCGGAGCTCTCCTCCGTATAAGCTTCCTTCTTGCCAGTTCTCGAGATCCAGCGATTCCGCCGATAAAGGCTCCTCTCTCAACTCGGGAATAAAGAAGTGGAAAAAAGAGCTACATTTGGATAGATTCCGACAAAGTTTTCGCAGAGATGTGCGAAAACTGCCATGGTCGAAACGGCATTGGGGTGAAGTCAAGGAGGCGGAACCCGTAGGTGTTCATAATGTCACAGAAAAACTCAGAGAAAGGCGGGCGAGCCCGCGAGAGAAGAACAACGCGAAGAAGGGATATCCATTCGAGCCAGTTCAGCGGCAGCCGAGAGTACCTTCGCGCGCTGGATGTGCTCGCGTCTCCGCCGACGAAGAGGTAGTAATACTCCCTCAGCTCCTTCGCGAGCTGAGGTGGGAAGGTTGCCCGCTCTTTCGCAGCCAGCGAGCCGCTGCCTCGCCGACTTCACAACCTTCCCGGCTTTCGAGCCATGGCGGAGGTGGTGAGAGAGATCGACGGCGTTGGTGGTGCCGGTGGCGATGAAGCGGAGCGCTGCTCTCTTCAGCTTTGGAAAGAAGGGGGAGCGGCGGAGGTTTTGAGATTGGAATAGCAATCGGCAAGATGGGCGAACTGCCACTGCTTCCCCTGCTTATAAAGAGGGAGGGGCAGACGTTCCGTCTTTTGAATAAAGAAACCACCCACGATCTCTCCCACGACGCCGCATTCGGCGCGTGCGTCCGAGGAGGGCGCGGTGGATACAGAGTGAGATCTGGCGTAACCCAGCCGCTGCGTGCCCGTGCCTGTTTTGGGCCTGGCCCAACAGCGTTCGCACCGTGTGTGGCCCAGGCCGAGGCTCTGTCGGTGTACTAGAGTAGAGGGTACTTAGTATCTCGAACTTGTGCAGTAGCGATTCTGCAGAAGATCTCTGGCAAGGCTTGCGGTTGTTAAGCCAAGGTCCTCCGTGTTTCCTTTGGAGTCATTCAAGAACAAAGTATTCAAGCCAAGGAGACAAGGTTCTTGAATGGCTCAAAAGGAAACACGGAGGACCTTATGACACCCGCAAGCCTTGCCGCTGGATGTCAGAACTGCCCGTGCACAAGTTCGGGATACTAGGGTACCCCTACTCTAGTACACCGACACCATGGACCCAGCTGCTAGCCTCTCGACGTGACAAGATTTTCTTACGATGGAAGTCGGTCGTTGACCACATTGACCATGCCGCGCCGAGAGCACCATGGCGATGGGCGGCAGCGAGGCCTAGGAAGGGACGACGCGAAGCCGGGAAGACGCGCAGTGGATGCCCACGCGGAGAGGAGTACGATGATTCACTGGTTCGGCTGCGGTGTGAGGCTGTCGCCGCCCGCAGGCCTGGCTAGCGGTGGGAGTAGTACGGGCGATGAGGCCTCAACGGCAGCACAGCCGCCACCGGAGGCAGGAGCAAAGCGGTCTCGTTGGCGCTGGTTTGGGCGGCCGTGCAAGAAGAGCAGCGTTGAAGAAGCAGCAGTACTGTTCGATTCAAACCCAACGGTTACTAATGCTAGAATCGTTTGTTGACTAAGTTGAGAAGCCCTGCGTACGCGTCAACTTAGTAGGCCCACAGGTCAGCCTCCCAACCGGTGCGCCCCAAATATTGAAAATATGTTGGAAATTTTGAAAATTCACAAATTTTTGTTTGAGAACAAAATATTCTTAATCCAAAAATTAGTACCCACACTAAAACAAATTTAAAAATAAATTAGTACTATGTCATGGTAAATCCAATGAAATATGTATAAGATATCAAGAAGAACAAAAATAAAAAAAAACTAATATCCCATTTGCTATAATTTTTTGGAATTTTCAACCCCTTGATATTACTTTACACGACCTCGACCATACTCTTTGGCAGGGCCAGAATGCATCCCTCCTCGTCTTGAAAGATTTGCAGCCCAAGAAGTCGAAGAAAACAAATAGGCCTAGCTTGGGTATTCTTCAAAAAAAGAAATACGGGCTACCTATTTTCCCAAAGAAAAAACTGCTGGGCTGGTCATGTTGTTAGGCGGGCCATAGAGACTGCACAACCCAGGTTTATAGCCTGCTCCTCCAATTACTACTAAAAAACAAAGTTGTGCAATCCTGTCGTTAATTGACTATCGTTGAAAATCATGTGGGTCCCGGATATCGCAGGGTGGACTAGAGTACAAAACGAGGGTTCATCGAGTAGTAAAAGAGGCGCTTCCTTGTGTTCGGGAGTGGACCCGGAGGGTCCGTCTTGTCATACCCACAACTATAGTCCTCTCCCATTCACTATGTTGACAAGGACCGTTTTGAAAAAAAACTGTGTTCACAGGGCGGACGGCGGCCAAGGGCGAGCGCACTCAAGTCGGAGGATAAGTTGATGTCGCCAATGTCTGGGCTGGGTTGGACATTCTTATTGAAAAACAAAATGGACCAGATCTATTTACGACGTTGACTCGATTTGCATGGGTCCGCTGGTTGCGGGAAGAAAATCTTTGGGAGAAAGAAGACTGGTCGCTATCTTTGACGAAGAATAATATCGATTGAATGTAACAACACTATCATAGGAAATAATATCCTCCTGTTAAATCGTGAATTTAAAGAACTGGTGCATGAGCATTTAGCTTTATTTATTAATTTACTTATTTGTGTTTAGGGACCATGAGCATGTACAGGCCGGATTCATGTGAGAGCCTCCTTCCGATTAATTATGGGCTTCTCTATTGGGCCTTCATCGATGGGCTGCATCTTATCAACAAGTGGAAAATGTGTTCCGTCTTTAAAATTAGTATGCGCCACGTGCGATGACGGGGCACTAAAGGATCGAACCGTGCAACAACTTCCAAAACATTGTGTTTTTCGTTCTAACAACACATTTATTCAGCCAATGAGACGAAATATACTACTGATTGTACATTGAAAACAGCAGCAGCAACCAGGGCTGGGGTGCAGCAGAAGCGATAAGCAGGCGGAAGAGTGAAGATCGGCTCTCTCTTCCAAACCAAACATCAGCCATCATTACAAAAGGGCTACCAAAAAATAACAAGTGTATGCATCAAACTAAATAAAGATTCTACTACACCAAGTGTATGCATCTAACTAACTGGATCAGTTAGGCGTTACTATTTATTAAGCTGTGGAGATTGGTGACGGCTTGAACCAGATGGGTGCTGACGAAACTCTAGCAGCAGGTTGAAGTCGATACTTGCGACCCTCTCTCCTACTTTGGGCTGCGGGGTGTGGTGGCACACATCGGGTATGGTGCATGCAGAGACGCATGGCACGCTGTGTACACACAATTTTGCCTCATGAATGAAACCGCTGCCATCATGATCCTTGCCGTCGGTTATCTCCTGGTTAATCGGATAATTCAGTCCGACAAACAAAGAGCGTATACCAAGGATACTTACCAACCTCCATTCAAAAATTCCTGAAGGCCCGGAGAAGTGGGATCCTACTAAAAGACCTATCGGTGGCGTGATTGTATTCCACGAAACAACACGTCCGATACGTGCGAATGATCATCAATCGTTCACGGTCGTTCGATCGAGCCAGAACCACCTGCAACTTCCATGCCACTTTTCTTTGAAAGTTTTTGGGATTAGGAAGGGAGGGACACCAGGTGGCCTACAACATCATATCAATTTGAGTCAAATAACCCTCGAAAAAGTTGGAGTCAAATAAAAAGGGCTCTTGATGTAGTCAATCTTAAGAATAGCATGTTATGAGCATGAATATTTTTCAGCAAATGTTGATAGTAATATAAGCAAGCCATCATGATAGCATAGGAAAGTAACATCTTCGCTGTAACAACCGTTTGTAGCAATGACCGGAGTAGACCACCAATCGTCCAGCCATAGAAGGAGTCGACAGCGTAAATGAAGCCCTTTTGTTCAATGGCATCGAGAACCATGGAGGATGTATGATCCTGCGATGGGCGTGCAGATTTATCCACTTACCGCGGTGACTGTCGATAGGCGAGACCGCGGTTGAAGAAGCATAATTAACACTCAAGTCTTTATAATTCGCAGATCTTGTGGGTACTTGGCAGATTACAACCTTGAGCAAATCAAACTTGGTATCATGTTGGCTACTATAAGATTCTCGAGTATTACGGGCTGCGGTGCCAAAGCGTTGGAGTGTTAATTGAGCGAAGGGGATCAATCGCGGGTGTAGACCTCCACGAGCATCCAGCTGCCACGACCGTCGACGAGCAGCATCCAAGGCGTGTTCATGCCGACCTAGTACATACCGTTAATGTAGTTGAGGTTGGCGGGATCGGATCGCAGTCAAGGGGTTGATGCTCGCCACCCTCGACCGTTATGCTGCGTGACCGCCATTTACGAAGATCGGCGGCATCGGCAAGCAAGGAGCTGGCTTAAAATCTCGGCACGAGGGCTTTGAGTAAGCGGTACAGCCCGGCGAGCACGCGGTGGCGGCATGGTATCTGATATTGTCCACAGCGAAACAATGAGCTTGATTACCTCTGTGGAGCGAATTCCAGCAACTCTTCGTGGACGCTGCTCGGTTCTGCCATTGTTAGTGCTTGGGTTTTGGATGAGGCGCCTTTAGCGAGGATGGAAGATTGGACGAGGGGAGGCGCCTTAGCGGGATGGAAGAGCGGACAAAGATGGAGAAGCGAATATGTGCTGCAGAAGTGGACAGGTGATGATGACTACAACAGCCGCTTGACTTACGAGACACATACCAGCGGTGTAGGGTCATATCAGTCGGACAACTTGCTTGAGTGATCACAGTCTGGTACTCCCTACAAGACTGCTACTATGCCCTAACTTGCTTGAGTAGAGTAGTAGTGGATTAGGACTCGCTCTACTACTAGCACCGGAGGAGTAGTATGTTCTAATCTAAAACTTCAATGCTCGGCGTGGAACAACTACGAACCGCCATCGGTGCTAACTCCAATCCTGCAAGTCATGGATTTGTTTCTTTTTAACTTTCATGCGAATCTATAGCCAGCCTGCAAGTCATGTACTTTGTCTCGTTGTGCTCAGACAACTCCCTCCATCTCAACCAGCGCCTTGCTATTCCAAAATTACAAAACTCCCACCTCATGTGAAATCCCGACCACCGAAATGCCGTGATACCCCTGAACCGAAAGAACCGCCTCAAATCGGTGGGGTACTTTCGTAACTTACCCACATTTCGGACAAGCGCGTCCCTAAGGCATGGTTCCCCACTCCCATCCCATCCGCCCACCCATTGATCGTCTCCGTCAGATCTATAATTTTGATTGTTCCATGCCAATATTATTCAACTTTTATATACTTTTGGCAACTTTTATACTATTTTTGGGACTAACATATTGATCCAAAGCCCGTGCAGTTCCATGCATTGCATGTTTTTGTTTCATGAAACCCAATATCAAACGGAGTCCAAAGCGGGATAAAAACGGATGGAGATTTTTTCTGGAATATTTATGATTTTGGGAAGTAAAATCAGCGCGAAACAAAGGTCCTGGTGGCCACGAGACAGGGGCCGCACCCAGGGAGGCAAGCGCCTGGGCTCTCGTGGGCCACCCGTAAGGCGGTTGGCGTTCTTCTTTTGGCATAATAAAGCTAATTTTATGAGAAAGATTCACCCCAATCGAATTCTGGATCTCCGGATATTTAAGAAACGGTGAAGGGTAGAATCGGGAACACGAAGCAGAGATAGATCCAATCTCGGAGGGCTCTCGCCCTCCCACGCCATGGGAGCCAAGGACGGAGGGTAAACCCTTCTCCCATCTAGGAGGAGGTCAAGGAAGAAGAACAAGAAGGGGCCCCTCTCCCTTGCTTCAGTGGCGCCGAGGCTGCCGGGGCCATCATCATCACCGCCATCATCACCAACTCTTCCCCCCTCTATGCAGCGGTGTAACCTCTCTCTTACCGCTGTAATCTCTACTTAAATATGGTGCTCAACGCTATATATTATTTCCCAATGATGTATGGCTATCCTATGATGTTTGAGTAGATCTGTTTTGTCCTAATGGCTATTTGATGATCAAGATTGGTTTGAGTTGCATGTTTTTGTGTTGTCCTATGGTGCTCTCCATGTCGCAAGAAGCATGAGGGATCTCCGCTGTAGGGTTTGCAATATGTTTATGATTTGCTTATAGTGGGTTGCGTGGTGGTGAAACACAAACCCGAGTAAGTAGGTTGTTTACGATGGGATAAAGGGACTTGATACTTTAATGCTATGGTTGGGTTTTACCTTAATGAATCTTTAGTAGTTGCGGATGCTTGCTAGAGTTCCAATCATAAGTGCATATGATCCTAGTATAGAAAGTATGTTAGCTTATGCCTCTCCCTCAAATAAAATTGCAATAATGATTACCGGTCTAGTTATCGTTTGCCTAGGGAAAAATAACTTTCTTGTGACCACAAGCTATTTATTTACTTTAGTTGTGTTTTTATCTCAACAGCCCCTAGTCTTTATTTTCGTGCTCTTTACTTTCTTGCAAGCCTCTCTGAAAACACCTACAAAGTACTTCTAGTTTCATACTTGTTCTAGGTAAAGCGAGCGTCAAGCGTGCGTGAGAGTTGTATCGGTGGTCGATAGAACTTTAGGGAATATTTGTTATACCTTTAGCTCCTCGTTGGGTTCGACACTCTTACTTATCGAAAACTCCCTATACTTGTGGGTAATCACCCATTTGTACAACGAGGCCGCAAAACCGATGAAGCCCCACACCTCCTCCATCCGCCACCCAACTGGAGCCTCTTCCCGGCGACGTCGTCCATAGTAACACCTCGACATCCTCATCCACCGCATCGGATGAGGATCCGTCGTCGATCTGGTCATCTCGCTGTTCAGCCACCCGTCCTCCACCTCCAAGGAGCTGCCCGATGTTCCCCTTGTCTTTCGCGCCACCTCCATTCCCACACGCCGTCTTCACCAGCACCACGGAAGAGCATCATCATCACCGTTTCCTCGGATGAAGCTGTGGCGTGTCGGCGCCACCAAAGAGGTTGTACATTAATCTTCGCATTTTCTTCTTGATTCGATCTCACGTCTTTCTTGGCGCTCGGTCCCGAAATGACACGGCGCGCTCCATCCACGGTGGCGTCGCCGCCTCTTCCTCCACAACATTGCTCCTTGGCGGTGACATTCACATCAGTAGGAGCTACTGCTGCTTTAGCTCTCGCTTGCTGCTGCTCTACTCTTGCTCTCGGTTCCTGCATGGTCTTCCCTTGCTCTTGCTCTTGCTTGCGCTGCTGCTCTCGCTCTTGCTCACCTTGCGATGCTGCTCCAATTTAGCTACACTTGATCGATGAATCGACTTTTGGGTCGATCGATTTTCAGGGCTCGGGTGGCTCGCGGAGTTAAGGAAGAACTAGCTACAATGGGGAGGGGCTCACGGAGAGGTACCCACTATCTATCTTAGGGTTCGGGGTGGGGCGGTGGTGGCAGCGCAGTGGTGGGGCGGTGGCGTGGGGATCACTGGAGAAAAAGCTCGGCACGGGGGCTACGAGGATGGCCGGGCGGCGGGGACCGGCGGTGGGTAGTGTTTTGAGGCGGCGAGGCAGCGCACCGTCATGCATGGCGGCGGGCGGCTGTTTGGCCGGTGGTGGTGGCGGCTCGAGGGTGTAGGTTGAAGATGAACTGCAGGCCCTTGATTTCAGTATCCAACGGCTGCACAATCGACCGACGAGAGATGAAAAAAGTCGGTCGACCGACGTGTAGCCTCACCTCTAGTGCGTTCGGTTCGACAACAAAATTCAGTTTCGACAACAAAATTCAGTTTATTTATTAAGTTCAGTTTCGCGAGTTAAATTTAGTTTCGACAGTTAAGTTCGAGAGATGAGCGGCTGATGTATACATCTAGCACTTTGTGGTTATGTATTTTACATCATCTATTAGAGATGCTATTAGAATTCCACTCAGAGTTAACGTTGTCTCGCTTGTCCTGCTTTAGCCTCGGCGTCGTACAACTCACGGAGCTGCTACAACGATGAAACCCTCCATCACAGCGGAGCGATACCTCGGGCTCCATCTCCGGATGCCTAAGATCTTCTTCCCCGATCCGATAGCCAATTCAGCCGGAGCATCCTCACCAGCCAACCCAATCACGCTGAGATCGACATGGCTTCGCCAAAGTGGTTGTACACTTTTTGTGGTTTGACTTAATCTCACCATGCTTCTTTGCATCCTTTGATCTTCCAATTCTTGTGAACCAAACACCCAGTTGGCGAGAAATCCTGTGTTTTTAAATTCTCTGTTTGCACATGCATTCCTATCCTATTCTTGTCTATTTCCTATCCCTGCATTGTTAGAATCCTCAAATTCAAACAAGCCCTTACACAATTACTTCTATTACAGATATGTGTCAAAGAAAACCTTGTGTGGTTTGTCCTGCTCCTGCGGTGCTGTGTTCCACCCAGCTCAGCTGCTCCAACGACGGAAGGGTTCACCACAGCGAGGATCCGCTCTCCATACAGTCTTTCGCCGCCTCGGATCTTCTTCCCGCCGTCGGCAACCACGACAACTGCATTACTATCATCAAGCGAGCAGATGACCTTGAGGACTACGGGTTCGCAAGAGAGGTCGCACTCTTCCGTGTCTCGCTTCGTTATGCATTGCTTAATATGATGACATGCTACTTTATCATTGTGTTCACCTATTAGACTCAACTCAGGTCCAAACTTATGCTGAAACTTGAGTTTTAAATGGTTGTGGGGTACATATTGGGGCAGCAATCAGTACTATCTGGTTAATCTCGGTGTCTACTATGAGTTTCAAGTTGGGTGCAAACAAAAATTAAAGGAGCCATTATCTGTATTTTTTAACTAAAGCTATTTTCTGCCTACTATCATTGGTTTTGGGTCTATCCACGTTTGCTACCTTCACTCTGGATTTGTGCATGCACTCCTTACATAATCTCACTATGTTTTATTCCTATGCATGTGGGTTATTGTACACAATGGAACTGAACATGTAGATCAAAAGAGACGAGCCTTGTGTGGCAATAAAATTTCATGCAGATGTCGCTCCATGGTGGGCGCAAAGGCAGCCCCTCCACCCATTTCAGATCGTAATCAAGAGGAAGATAACTATTACGAGGGGATTGAAGCGAAGACCACTCCTATTTACCCCATGAGGACTTCGCTCTAACTTGGCATGCTAATGTTGGTAATATCATGCATATGGTGCCTTTCATTGCTTCTTGTATACATCAAAGATGTCATCTGCTTAGTTTAGACATGCTTTGTGTCAATGCCATCTGTTTATTTTCTTTATCGTATATGTGAATCATGCAATGCCATCTTGTTTAGCCAGGCATCCTATATGTGTATTTTGCAATGCCACCCTAGTTAGCCAGTCATCTTATATGTGAATAATATCACGACATCATTTTCTTATTACATGTAAAGTTTGTCAACAATTTTAGTAGATTCAATTACTCTTCCTATGCATCAGCCATTCGGCATGGTGATGGAAAAATCTGGAGTGGAAACAATGTCTTCAAAGCGCACAATGCTATCGTGACGAAGCGCATGTCTTGTTGGTTACGGATAGCTCCTCGGAGGAGGATTCGAGACCGATGACCAGTCTTATCCCCGAGGTGCATGCTCTAACTTGGCAATGTTATGTTGCTCATATCGTGCGTATGGTATCTTGCATTGCTATGTCATTTGCTTAGTTTATACATGATTTGTGTGAATGCCATATGTTTAGTGTCTAATTACCATATATGTGAATTATGCAATGCCATCTTTTGCAAGACATTATATATGTGAATTATGCAATGCTATCTTGTTGCAAGGCATTATATATGTGAATTATGCAATGCCATGTTGTTTAGCCAAGCGTCATATATGTGAATTATATCATGCCGTCCTTTTTTGTATTTCTCATTGCTTTTGTCGACAATGTTTTATATTCAACTGCTCTTCCTGCATAAGCCATTTGAATTGGTGATGGAGAAATCTGGAGTGAAAACAAGGTCTTGAGCGGACTATGCTACCCGGTGAAACAGATATGTTGCTGGTTCTGATAGCTCTTGAGAGGAGGATTTAGAGGCGGATGACCAGTCCTATTACCCCCGAGGTGTATGCTCAAACTTGGCAGGGTTATATTACTCATATCATGCATATGTTGTATTGCAATGCTTAGTTTTTACATCATATACACGATATTGAATGCCATGTCCTTAGTTGACGCATCATATATGCGATTGCCCTCTGCTCACTTCCTTAGTATATAAATCATATATTTGAATTATATCATGTCATGATGTTTACATAGACAGCATGTATCTGAATTATGGCATGCAAACCCATTTTCTAAAGGCATAATATAGTTATATCATCTCATCCTGTTCACATAGTCATCATATTTTGAATTATGTCATTCTTTCCGTGAATTATATCATGCCATCATGTTTCCATTGACAGGATGTTTGTGATTTATGGCATGCCAACCACTTTAATAGACACATCATATAGTTATATCATGTCATCCTGTTTACATAGTCATCATATTTTGAAGTATGTCATTCTATCCTCTTTAGTTAGCCATCATACATGTGAAATTGTGTCAGCTATCCTTTTTAATTAGCCATCATATATTTAAAATTATGTCCTGCTATTCTATTTGGATAGACAACATAAATGTGAATTATTTCATGCCCTGTTTTGTTCCCTACTATCCATTGCACATGTCTATCTTACAATGTCTGTACATTCAATTACATTTCTTGTTTATCAGCCATTTCAATTGGAGGGGTGATGGCAGTATCTCGTGGGAGTAAAAACACGGTCTTGAGAAAAGATCGTGCTACCTATAGATGGAGATAGAACCACGGTTGTACTTGCCTAAGAACCAGCCCCACCACATATCCCAGACTCACGCAGATTGTACCCCTACCTAGTTGGACAGAGAACCAGCTACACCTTCTAACCCCAACCCCAGCAGATAGTAACCCAGTTCCGTTGACACAACACTTTATCGCACCATAGAGCACCCAAACACGAGTTATTAGTAAGGAAACTGCAGTAGCCAAAGCACGAGGACCACCACTCCGAACCCCAAGTCAACGCTTAAAGCGTAAGAAGAATTCTTCTTAGGTCAGGTTCCATAGCTATGGTTCATACTACTTTGCTCTTGCATCATCAGTATTTACTCATACCAACTAATTTCAAATTTGAAGGATGCAATTGAAACTCCAATGGCGCAAGCAGTATGTTTTAAACCTGTTTCTTTAACGTGTTTGCTGTTGTAACTTGCTCTATGTTGATTTTAGTTTCAATTGAATAAACAGTTATGTTCTCATGCCATGCACATTACGCGTGTTGTTATTGTTGTGTAGTTTCCCACACTTATATTATGTCTATGTTGCTTTGCCTTAAATAGATATGATTGAACTGTATCTATCTTGATTTAGCAACATAAACTAGAATGATATAGACCATACGGTGACCATACTACATAGATATATGTTTGTTTCATGTTGTTATCTGTCCACCTTACTACTAAACTGGTTTACCAAAATGAGTTTCATATACTACATTGTAAACCTGTGATGTGTTTGTTTGTTTCTCCTTTAGAATGCGGATAAAATATTGGAGAAGAGTACCCGTTATGCAATGCTAAAGGAAGTAATGCAGATCAGGTTCAAGATAGTGAGACATCCCTATTGTTCTCCAAGAAAGCTGATAAAAACTATATTGAAGACATCGAGACAACCCCAAAGTCCTATCTTGATGTAGTGTTCGAGTTATTGGCTACTACTGATGGCACCAACTCTTGAACTCGCTGCTGAATCAGTTCGACTTCTTGAGTCTCAACTTCAAGTTGAAAGACATGGATCAGATGTTATGCGACGGAAGCCAAAGGACTGAGGAAGTCCTGCAGAATTCAGATGCATACTTTCGTGCGGTGCAACGACAAGTCTTTGGAGGATTTAAGCGCCAAACAAGAGAAAGTTAATAAGCTTGCTAAGCATCTTGCCAGCATTATGGGTACCGGGATATTGTTTCTTGAGCTCTTCAAGTGGTTTCAGTTCGGACTTGTTTTGCTGCGGCGTTTATATGCTGCTTTGTTCCCTATATTTGCACTTGTGGCGAACTTTGATGCCCAATGGATGTAATATGTGTAGTAGCCGTGATAGCCTAGCGTAAGTTAATTGCTTATTTATTTCCGTTTTCTTGTTTATTTGTTTTCTTGTATTCAGTGTAGTTCTTTTTCCGCGGTTTGCTAGTGGCGGAATAACCTATTTTTTTAAAACTAGGCCACATTAAAAATGGGCTACATATTTACTTGTAGTTAACATGGTCCTCCTACGGGCCGTAGAAACAATGGGCCTTCTAAGGGCCATAGAAAGAATGGGCCTTCTACAGGCGTGAGACACAATGGGCTTTCTACATGTCGTATCATCAATGGGCCTTCTACAGGTCGTGAAAGAATGGGCCTTCTAAGGGCCGTAGAAAGAATGGGCCTCCTACGGTAGTAGAAACGATGGGCCTTCTAAGGGGCGTAGAAAGAATGGGCCTTCTACAGGCGTGACACAATGGGCTTTCTCGTGCCGTATCATCAATGGGCCTTCTACGGGCAGTATGATCGGTTGGCCAAACATGGGCCAATAATAGACCACATTATGGCGATAAATGGGCTAGAGTTGAAATCGTCCATTCATGGGCCGACCATAACGGGCCGTCGCTAATAGGCCGTGTTGATGATGCTATGAAAATGGCCCAACGTATTAACGAGCCACAAACGGGCGGTGTAACCACGGGCTGTATTTGGCCCACAAGCGAAAAATGATAGTAACGGGCGAAAGTAAACGAATGTTGGAAATGAGCCCAAGAGTAAATGGGCCTGAGAAGGCGAAAGATAACATCGGTGAAACGCATTACGGAATAATGGGCCGTTAATGGGTATAAAGTGATACCTTTGTTCATTACGGGCCGATTTACCACGGGTCGTTAATGGGCCAAGGGTTACTTAGGGCCTCATATGGGCCAAAAGACATCATGGTCCATACATGCGCCGAAGTTAAAATGGATTGGAATTATATTGGACGGCCTAGGTGGCGCTAATAGACTTGCCGTGGGCCGACCCGCCACCTTTGACCAAGTCAAGCGGGCGGACTTTTCACGGGAATGGGCCTCTATTGGGACGGGCTGTGCCACGCGTCGACGTATCATAGGCGCTTTGAGTCCAATGAGTGGATGGCGCTTGTCCCAACGGTGAGCCGACACGTGTTTCCTCCAGCCAATGATGATTTTACATGGAAAATCCCCATTGGTCGGGGATGTTAACGGGTTATCGGATCCAAAACCGGACCCGATAGCTTAACGGTGTTCCGTTACGGTGGATGCCACGTGTCGGTCACCCTTGACGAAAGCACTTCGTGGCGCGTGATTTATCGTCATGGAAGTGGACACTTCGTGATGATAATTTTGGTAATGTCATGGAACTCTTCTCGAAGACACGTATGACTATCTTGATTCTCATAATTTGTCATGGATGTACATGCATGACGAAAAACGTGGCCTCTTGTGACAAACACGTATCATCACGGAAGTGTATTTTTTTGTAGTGGTCATAATAACTCTTCCGCCGAGTTTTGGCCAATGTAGTCTATCTCGGATTTCCTTGACTTGCTTCTCAGCTTGATCATCAATTCCGTCCCGAAAATACGGCTGTCTCCGGTTTGAGACTAGTTCGATGGAGTGCGGCACTTACAGAGCTTCAAAGGGTGACATCTTTAAGCTGGTGCAGAAACTGTTGTTGTAGGAAAACTCGGCGTATGGCACACAGTCTTCCCACTTGGGTCCTTGGGCCAATGCACATGCTCAAGCATATCTTGAGTATTTGGTTTACTCTCTCGGTTGTCCATCCATGCAGGGATGATAAACCGTGTCTGTATTTAAGAGCAGTCCCCAAGGCTTGATATAGTCGGGACCAAAATGCTGAAGTGAAGAGATCCTCTATTCAAGTGATAGTCTTTGGCACACCATGCAGACTAACGATTCGGGACACATACAATTGTGCAAGTTGATCGGCACGATAGGTGGCCCGGATGGGAAAAATGTGCCACCTTCGTTAAGGTGTCCACTATGACCCATATTGCGTCATTTCCTCGGTGAGTCCTTGGTAAACCGGTTATGAAATCCATGCGACATCGTTCCATTGTGATACGGATAAGCGTTGAAGGAGTCCGGCGGGTTTTTGGTGTTCCGCCTTGAACTTGTTGCATATATCACAACAAAGCACAAAGTACGCGATGTCGTTTTTCATTCCATTCCACCGAATACCCGACGAAGGTCTTCGTACATTTAGTGCCACCTGGGTGAATTGAGTCTGACGATTCATGTGCTTCATCAATATTTTCTTCCTCAATCCTTCTTGGCTGGATACGCAAATCCTTCCTCGAAATCATAGCGTACCATGCTGATATCTAGAGAAATCCTGTGTCGCCCTTCTTGCATACGCTTGGCATATAATTGCAATGATTCGTCATTGGCTTGAGCGTTATGCTACCTCTTGAGCATCGTTGGTTTTCCTTGAAGAGGAAAGGGTGATGCAGCAAAGTAGCATAAGTATTTCCCTCGTTTTGAGAACCAAGGTATCAATCCAAAGAGGAGGCCACACACAAGTCCCTCGTACCTACACAAACAAATAAGATCCTTGCAACCAACGCGATAAAGGGTTGTCAATCCCTTCATGGCCACTTGCAAAAGTGAGATCGATAGAGATGATAAGATAATATTTTGGTATTTTTATGATAAAGATTGAAAGTAAAGATTGCAAAGTAAAAATAGATTGGAAACTTATATGATGGAAAATAGACTCGGGGCCATAGGTTTCACTAGTGGCTTCTCTCAAGATAGCATAAGTATTACGGTGGGTGAACAAATTCTTGTCGAGCAATTGATAGAAAAGTGCATAGTTATGAGAATATATAGGCATGATCATGTATATAGGCACTAGTAGAAAAAGGGCTATCGTCCACCCGGTTTAGCCCATTAGTCCCGGTTCAATCGAGAACCGGGACTAATGTGATATTTATTCGGTTCGTGCGGCTAAGGCATTAGTCCCGGTTCACTGTGCCCTTTAGTCTTGGTTTGTGCCTCAAACCGGGACTAAAGGTGCGATGTCCATAGTCGGTTCATGCCTCAAACCGGGACTAAAGAGTGAGACCTTTAGTCGGTTTGAGGCACGAACCGAGACTAATGGGGTTGAGACCTTTAGTCGGTTCGTGCCACGGCGGTACTAAAGGTCCCATTTTCAAACTCTCCACCCCCGTGGATCGCCTTTTCAATTTTAAAAAATAAAAGAAAATGATGGAAATGTCAAAAAATAAAAGAAAATAAGTTTCCCATGTGATATGTGGTCTAGTTGTTGGGAAAATTTGCAAATGTAATTCGACTTTATTTGCAAAATCTCTCGAAAGTTGTAAATATGGGCATAACTTTTGCATACTAACTCGGATGAAAAAGTTTTTATATGAAAAATCATCTACTCGAAAAGTTACATCCAAATTTAACAGGGAACCCCGTTAAACATTTTCAAAATCCTCAAAAACCTAACAGAAAAAATGTTACGGGGCTTTTAATGTCTAGAGTGGAAAAATCGAAAAATTTCAAGCTGTGGTCAAACAATGGTCAAACCATGGTCAAACTGATTATTCTAGAATATTAGTGTTACTAAATAATTTATTCAGTTATTTTGAATTTTGGTCAAATCTGGTCAACTTTGTGGTCAAACTATGGTCAAAACATGGTC
>JAHIAM010017114.1:23386-37083 GCA_021605205.1 Aegilops longissima | reverse complement strand
CAAGACCCATACCATAGGACCCCGCCTCCCGTGATCTTATCTTTCGCGCCAGGAGATCGAGACACAGCCTTAGGGCTATGGGGAAAGTGGATCGATTGCCCTAGAATTACAACTACGAGAGGGTCTCTACAAGTCTATAAATAAGTTCCAAAAATTGATCGGTAGTAGTCCGGTCGCACCCAACAATAATATTCCAGAGGGAAATGCACCTAAGATCAAATATTTTGAGCCGGCTTCCGTGGAAAATTCAGACTTTCTTTTTGATGCTGCGATCACATAAAAACATAAACTTTGAAGCTCAATAGCTAAATACATGGCAATTAAATCATGAGCCGATCATTAAGAGCATACATGAGTAGGAAGTGGAATTAGTACAATGAATTCGTAGCATCAAACCTCTTTTTTCAAAAAATCAAACACATCGAAATGGTACCAGCCGCATTTAATAATAGAAGGATTTGGCAGAAATATGTAAAATTGTCCCTCCTAAAAAATTATTCCAAAATAAATGGGCAATAGTTAGAGAGGTAGCCAGCAAGCAGCGTAGCAAGGTTATTAGATACCGAAGGAAAGCCCGCCGAACCACACGCAAGTTTCGCATGTGGCTCGTCCGTGATAACTTCTTCGGATTTATGTGAACTAGCGGACCGATCACTAAGTGGTTAGTACCTCCAAAGATGAGCGAACCTTTTCGTAACTGGTTAGAATGGGCGCCACTATCCCAGCCCGATCCAGCCAGGTTCTATTGATCATGTCCCTTCCCAACAGTTGTATCTTGTCTTGGGGAGTCTTTCTTTGGCTTTACTATCGCCGACGCGCGCCTTTCGATTATCATCTACCGCCTTTCTTTCCTCCCGCCCCTTCACGCATGAAGATCGCAGATGTATGTTCGACTTCGTTGCCGGTGCAATAGAATTGGCGGAGTATATTATGGCAGGATCACCACCGGCAAACCAAACCCTCCTCCAAGAAGAATTGTGCTATGCCCCCGATATCCCTATAGAGCGAAAGAGCTGCCTGGTGATCCCTAGGTTGCAGCACGTCCGGCCGTTAACTCCTCGCTAGTTGCCGCTGCTTCTAGGACCGACCGACGCCTCACCTGCATGCACAGTACCTACGTAGTGTAGTGTCGGTCGACATTCATAATAGCGTTGGACTCATGTGCCTTCCTCGAACCAGGGAGTTCCTTGCTCCTGCCATGCGATGATTAGCCGCCTTATGGTGGCAAAAGGATTAGGACGCCCCCATGCTAAGGTTCTCGCGTCCGCCGCATTAGGTTAGGAGCTGGGCGATAATAGCTCCTCCAAGATCCCAAGCGCGCTGCCCTCCTAGGCGCGCAACACTAAGTAATCCAAGCCAACCCACATTACTAACTAACGGTGGATAATCATCTTTCTTAGAGGTACTAAATACAACTCCATGAATGAGCAAAATGAAGGTTACAAGTAATGATAAAGATCTCTCGGGAAACCGCTAAAAAGATTGAACATGTGGTTCCGAAGTTTCGATAACTTCTTCTACTTTCATTTCCTCCGCCTTCCAAATCGCAGAGTTAATTCAAAAGCCTAGGTGTTATTAATGAGTTGCTGCTCTTTTTCTCTAATTCCTCTCGATCCTCCGACTACTCCTCCTTATCCTACTCACTCAAGTTTCGCTGGTCATTTATTGTTTTTTAGCCTCTTTGACAAAGTTAGTAAGAAGAAAAACCTCGATCTTCAAAGACACTTCACACCCACACAATCTCTATTTGAAACTAACACTCCATTTCCAAATAGCGAAGCGATCGTCAGCAATGATACCGCTACGGACGAAGTACCTATCCCCGGGACCACGCTTTTTACTTGTTTCCTTTTTTTCTTTCTATACTAAATTCAGACGATTTCGCTTTGTGTTCATGTTGGCGATTTCGATGTGAATGAGGCCGGTCGCCCCCTTCCTACGGGTTCCCCAAAGGACACATCAACCACACTCCTTCCTTTTCTCCGATCATAAATAACCTGATCTCTTTCTTTCTAATTCATCCCTTCTTTCTAATTCAAAAAGAAAGGGGGCGGTAAGGCAGGCTCAAGAACTTACAAAGGGCACTCGCTGCTCGCAGCCTGCTCTTTCTATTATGATTTCTATGTCTATGAAAGCTCCTTTGACTCCAGCCCCATAAGCTATTCTTTCACCTGCACTAGCTCTTGGTCTTTGTCCAGGACAAAGATATCGCAATAGTGGAATAAGGAAGTGCAAGTTACGATCAAGCAAAGGAAAGATCGTCAAGAGGATACCGGGGCCATCTAAGACGGCTGTAGTAAATAGCTTACACAACCGATCAAAGCTCATCAACCTATGGAACCTCACGCTATGTTGCTATGATTCTTTATCACGAAAGCATGTCGGGCGAAGGAATAAAACGCAGATAACACTAGCAAGAAGAGACTTGCCAAAGAATTCGATGCCTCACAGATCCTCGCAAAGCGGAGTCCAAAAAGCACGAGTCGGGTCGGCGGTTTCAGATTCAGATAGTTCAGTTCAATCATCATCCGACACCTTTCGGTGCTATTCCTTTTGAAACCGGCGCTTTTTTGTAAAAGAATTCGATGCCCCGCTAAAAACCGAAGTCAAGAAAGAGGTAAGGGCCGGTCGAGGCGGAATGATATTCAAAGCAATCAACCATAGATCCAGCTTTGCAGACAAGCATAACGAAGTAAGCATTTGGCCGACATTCAAATAAACCCTATATCTAGAAATCAATCATCCCTGTCTAAACGGTCTAAGCATCATATCTTTTTCTTTTCACTTCCACTGATCGTCCGGACATCGAAATAGCTGCATTAGCAGCATCTCGCCACAACTCCCTTGGCAACCCTAGCACCAACAGAACAACTCAGTTCAAGCTAGCAACAACTAACAATTTCTACTTCCTAACAAGAGCTTGCTTTTAGTTCACGTTAGCTACATTCGCTTTAATAGAAAGATGGGAAAGGCTAGGTTAGCGTAAGACTATGCTTGTGCCATAAACTTATTGCTTCGAGAAGCATTTCTTCAATGAATCTTACTCAAGACAAAGATTCATAAGGGACCAGATCTAAATATTCTGTTCTAACATTCCTATTTTGGTTGGAAGTTTCTCAAATGAAAGAGCACAACCTTTCCATCACTTCTCTACATACCGGCATTCGGAGCTAGGAGCAGAGAAGAGAAGTCAATCGAAGAATCGTAAAAGCCCGGAGCTCAAACATTGCGCTCTACACTTTACTTTAGTTTTGTATCTCTGAAACAGAGTGAAAAGAAATCAGCTCATCCACCGCTAACTAAACAGGGCTAAACTAGCTCTTCTTTGGTTTCGGGTCCAAGTTAGCAAACCAGCTCATTTCCCGCAAAAGTCTATCAGATTAGGTGTGCGACACGACATAGGTAGTAAAGTAGTGATTTTGGGCCCAATTCATACTTCTTTTTGATTGGAATTTTATCCTAGCTCGCCTACTCATGAGATGTTAGCCTTCACCTGATTACATAAAGCATAGCACTTCCGATCGATTTGAATATTCCATTCCCTATTTCCTTGAGCGCTTTCACCATTAACCCATGGGTGCCAAGACCATCCCCTTTTTCTTCTTCTACTTCATATAATAGAACACAAGGATTGAACCTACTTTGCTTTAAGTCTGTTTACTTTTTAACGCCGCTTCACGGAGAGACAAGATGAGAGAGGAGAGAGGAAGCTGAACAACAAGAGTCGACGAAGTCCAATCAAGCCGAGGCCTGAAAGAGTTAAGAAAACACCTTCTACCTGCATTCATGGGTGCTCAACGATAGATTCCACATCAAGATAGGCAAAGCGGATACAGCTCGCTTATTACCTCAAAGAAAACAAGAAATGTGTCTTTTCTAATCACGGAACACGAGAATAGCATGCACGGAGAAGGATTTAGGGAAAGCTACACGCTGCTTTTTCGGAGTCTATAGGGAAAGGTACACGATGATTTTTCGAGTCTATAGGGAAGATTCCACCAGCCCCAATTGCTTTGGGTGAGAGATCGAACTCCACTGCTTCTGGTTTCGCTTTCCCTAGGGAAAGAAGATATGATACTTTTCAAGAATGCAATCCCCGATTCCGCCCTCGCTCGCAAATCAACATCCAAGATCTACGGGTCACCATAGTCTTCTCGATCCACTAATATGATTCCGCCGAGATGATGTGATCTGAACGAAAAGATAGATACATCCGAGCTGCCCAAGGATATGGTCTGGTACCGATCCGCTAGGATAAGGGGAGATCCTAGTACTCAAAAGACTGTAATTTCAAATTAAGCGGAGGAAATCCACCAATAAGAGAGTAATAGAAAATACTGTTATCATGAAGAAATTCTTTCAATCCATTAAGAAGATACTTAATTGTTATACAATAGAGACGGGAAAAAGATGATGATAAAAACTCCACAATAATAAGAAATCCAAGAAAAAGATATAACGGATGAGGAAGGAGCTAAAGAACCTATCAAAATGATGCATCTAGTGGCAGTAATGATGCATCTACTTTACTTCCCTAACCCTAATGATGGTTCTAGTTCCACTAATGATGGAACAAATCCAAATGTGAAAACTAGTGCACCTAAGCACCATTTATCATGGTATAATCCACCATTTTATATGGGGTGGTGGTAGTTCAAACGGTGGAGATAGTTCCAACAGTGGTTGGACTTCCTACTTGAATTCACCTATTGATAGATTTGTGAAAATCGAAAACATTTACCAATTTAGATCAAAGAGGTCTAAATGGTTTTATTGCCAAAATAATAGGGTTTATAGGTCCAACAACAATTGTGCTTCCATTCTTTATAACAGTTGGATGCCGAGGATAGGTTTGTTTTCCATGTTTGTTAGAGAGCCACACGACTTTCAAATAGGAGTTAGCGCATTTAACATATACCACGCTTCACAATTATGGAACTCTAGTTATGGAATATGTATATATAAAATATTTGTTCCACGCTCGTAGGCTGGCATAATATAAATGTATATATTTGATAAGTTTAAAGAAATAAATGATTCGCTAGGTTTGTTTTTTATCGAGAATATTTACTTAAGGGATACTTTTGACGTTATTCAGCGATTCTCACATAGCGGTCTTGGTTTGAAATCCCTTTTGAAACGTGAAATCATAAACAAGTTGGTTGAAGTAGTAATACCATTTTCTCGATGAGAATTCTAAGTCGATGTGTACGGTTATTTTGCTTTTCTAGTATACGCAGGTTATTTTGTATTGTCCGTATAAGTATATACCTTGGGATCCATATATAAAACCTGCTGATTTAGCTCCACCATCACCGGATGTATTTAACACCTATCATGCCGATGTCGTGGGTTATAAGAAGGTCACATACCTGATTACTAAGGACATTGTCCAAACAAACTATGGTAGACACCTTTAAACAGCCATCATTTAACGAAGTAGTAAATTCAATGACTACAACCTTGATCAATCTGATCACAAAGTGCTTTTCATGCTTATGCACCGTATCATGGTTTCTATGTTGTTAGTAACAAAAACACTTCTTCCACATTAAACAAGACTGCATAGATACAAGTTTAGCACAATGAATTTCTGAGTTATTTCACACAAGGAATTTACAAGCTAATGAAAATCAATAGATTTATAGGATATCTATCTAAATACGGCTCCTATCGCTTAAGGTTAGTAAATACATACTAGGAAATGCTCTTCAGGGATACTAGAATCGGAAGATCCCGCCAAGGGGAAACAGACCTTAATAAGCGCCATCCCGAGACTTGACTCGAGGGATGGTAAGATCAATAGGAGAAGGAGATATGATACAATTACTATGATCAGATACCTTATATGAGCCATACTTATCCAGGGAATCAATCGCGTGAGGGTGTTGTTGATAGAGGGAGCTCGCCAGAGAGGCTAGAGCGAGTGATAGCAACGAAAGGTAAGATCAAGAAGGAAACAAGGCTTAAGAGGACCCTAATGCACCAATACTTTAGGCATTCCAACTTCCAATACATACTTATCATGGAATGAAATCCAAGAGGAGCAAGCATATCACCGAGAATAGCTAGCTGAAATCAAGGATGCTATCACAATATTCAATGGAATCGTTACATCGTAATAAGATAGACCCGCTCGATGTTATATTCAAGATGTCACTAGGAGCCGAAATCACTATGCCATAGTCATACAATCAACCTGTATTAACAAAGAATATCTAGACAGCATGATGGATTAATTATATTGATGGCCAAGATAAGGTGCTCAAAGGGGAAGCACTCTTCATCAAGTAATGACCGGGGCGGTACGAAAAAGAAAGCAACGATAAGCTCTTGTTCCCGATACGGTTCAAAAGTAGTGCAAAGAAAAGCGTACTTCGTCGGAAAGAAAGCTGCAGGAGGGTTCGTATAAAATCTTCTTGTTCGGATGGTTGAGAGAAGGAGGTGTGTCCTGTGGCGGATACACCGATTGATCGAGACGCCTCAAGGCCACCGGAGGGAGAAATAGTGATAGCAACGCTTACAAGGAATGCCGGGATAAGTTGGGAAGAAGGCAAAGATATCGCGACTAGATCCTTGTGGCAGATTGAAGATACCGATATCTCTATTTCAATTTGTTGATTGATGGTTTAAGGAAATGGCAGTGGTCCAAATCTTGCACATTTATCACACTTCTATGTATAAGTTCCTTGCTCGTGTGTGGCCCAATTTTCATATCTTATTGGGATAGCTACATTGTACTGGCCGGTATTATGAAGGAAGGAAACACCTTGTCCGAGTCAAAGCGATGCTAAAGGATGGATTAAAAACTCATGGATGCTATCTCCGTTATTGCTGCTTAATGCCCTATTTATACCGATCTAGCTTATAGCTGGGATTTCTAAAAGATAAGCTGATGCAGCCTCGTGGATGGAGTGCCTAAACTAACCTTCCGAATGTAAGTAGCATAGGTAGAAGATATGTAAATTGTACCATCAAGGGAAATGCACTATTGTTATGCTTGGGCCAAAGTTAGCTGATCAAGGGAATATTCCTATCGGAAGAACAATCGAAAATAAGGAGATAGTCATTGGCACTTTTCACACAAGAACCGCCAGATAAGCACGGAGTCGTAAGGAAAGACCTCGTAGCTATCGTAACAAATTAATGAACGAAATAAACGAATTCGTGAAACCAAGGCGAATTTATGAGCCAAGAAGGGAAAAGATGCCAAGTATTGAGATGCAACATTATGAATGGTGCGATCCAAGTCTTACTATTTACTCAAAATTGACTCAAATGGTTGATCGAACTTCACAGAGGACTAAAGCCGAACTTAAACTAATGGTTTTGCCTTTCCACTTCCCAATTGACTCTCATAAAAGGCTAGGCTACCTTTCACATCGCACCCGATCCCGAATCATGTGCTCTGCTCAGGGATCAATAGTGGCTATTAAGCTTTTCCTTTCTATATATTCTTGAGAAAGTAAATACCATCCTTTTTCCTATCAAGATCTCTATCCGAAAGTCAATATTGCTTTCAATCGATCAGCACTAGGTTATTAAAGAATGGATATGCCATATAATAAGGAAAAGGCTCAAGTTTTTTTAGCGCAAAAGAAAAGCCGATTCCAAATTTTCTATTTCCGACAAGTCTATGAGAGTCCTATTACGGATCCTCCGATCTTTAGCTTGAATGGTCGTGTTTTATATAATTAGGTCTTTCTTCCGAGCTCTTCTATTACGGCACGGAAAAATCAAACCTATCACTCTCAAAGAATGGGTAAAAGAATTCCAGCTAGGGAGCCTACACTCTAACTACCTATACTACGCCCCATTGATTGAAACCCTCGGGAAAATGATCCCATAAACAAAGGAATTATACAAGACGTAAATAGCAAAAAACAGACTAATTCGATTCTAAAAATTGATAATAGATATTTTATTCTGCTTAAATTGTCCCGACAAGGAGAGATATTCAATATTGGAATCAGATTGATTTCGTAGTATACCAATGTGAGCCAAACTATTACTATTTCATCTAACTTGAATAACCAAGGACTGAATTTGACTATGGATTCTCGATAACTCGAGAAGTTTTTATTTGGTTATGATCCAAAAAGAAAAAGAAAGGTTTAACAAGCCATGAGAAAATAGAGTAAAGTAACCATATGCTCTGCTTTGCATAACGTGTATACGCCCACGCCATACAATCAAAATAGAAACATGGGACGATTCCAGAATTTTGAATAGATCCGTGGGGATGAGAGAAGTTGTTGTTGAGAAATATGAAATTGGAAAGGAAGTCAAACTCCCTATGGAACCTGTGATTGGTTGTACCTGCATTTTAGTGATACGAAAACTCGCTATTCACTCAGCTTCTCGTCAATAATAAGATTATGTAGGAGAGATGGCCGAGTGGTTTAAGGCGAGCATTGAACTGCTATGTAGGCTTTTGTTTACCGAGGGTTCAACCTCTCTTCCGCTTCTCGTTAATTCACCAACGCTATCGACCACAATGAAATTTCTAGTAAGAGGAAAATCCGTCGACTTTCTAAATCGTGAGGGTTCAAGTAAAGTCCTCTATCCCCAATAAAAAGCCCATTTTACTTCCTAACTATTGTACCAACCTCTATTTTTCATTAATGGTTCAAACAAGATTCACTATCTTTCTTATTCTACTCTTTCACAAACGATCCGAACTGACTTCTTTGGATCTTATCCCATTCATACAAATGAACATATTATAGTATAGGCAAGTAATCCCTATTATTAAGTAAGTCATTCACAATCCATATCATTATCCCGATATTTACTAAGTCCAATTTGAGAATACTTTTTTCTTTTTTAGTCCCTTTAATTGACATAGATACAAGTACTCTACTAGGATGATGCACAATAAATAGTCGATAGCTCGCTTGGTAGAGCAGAGGATTGAAAATCCTCGTGTCACCAGCTCAAATCTGGTTCCCGCATGAACTAACAATGAATGAATGCCTTTTCGAAAGAATGTTCTTGTTTTTCGTTGAAAACCAACGCCGATCTAAAACTAAGTCTTCCTTTCTTTTTCGGGAGCAGAGCTAGAGGGAATTTCACGTAAGAGAAGGAGAATCTTCATGGACTGGCTTCCACCAATCGGAGTTTCGCGCATTTCAGATGGTGGTAAAGTGATACCACATAAGGAGCTCTTCCTCATTCAGTCATACTCAACAAAAGTAAGAAATGTTTGACCCGGATCCTTTTTTCATCTTCATATAGAAAGAAAATCGGCCTTCCTCATACTCCCCTTCATTCATAGAGTTGGAGGAATCCACAAGAGGCCTGCCTGTTCATAATTGCATAAAAGAACCATTCTTTTATGAAAACTCTTGTTCCAACCTCACCTCAGGTCGAATGAATACGAAAGGGGGATCAATCAAATCAATAAGCCATGAATGAAGAAGTAGTGGGCCTTTCGCCTTATTTCGTTTGACTCGTGGAGCTGAGAAATCTACTTCAAAGAGAGGGAAAGAGTGCTAGTCCGAAAGAACAAGCAAGGGATGAGCGCACGGGAGCGAAATCCGTTGCGCCCACCGCGCATACGTTTTCTTTCTGGGTAATTTCTCAGAAAGTTTTTGTGTTGTTGATTCCTATTCCTAGGTGTTGTGCTTTTTCCCCTATGCCGCCTATTGGTACTAGTGGAGTAGGATTGGCCTGTAATACAGAACCTATAGGTGGTGTAACCTTTCGCTCAATACTCAAATCTACAATTGAAGCATCTGAGGCTGCATCAATCGAGGATACACGACATAAGGAATTGTTAGATCTCCAAACTGAACTTCGCCTTCACCAAGCGTGGGTTTTCACTGGTCCTAACTAACGGTTGGCAAGCGATCCCCTATTCTGCATCCCGAAGATCAGACGGCCCAGAGCCGGAGCGATCATTCAAGCAAGTTACTCAGCTTGAGTTTTTCAGTCAATCAATAGATTGTGCAGTTTCTTAGTCTTTTGGTCCACGTCTTCATGACTTATAGAAAGGGTTTCTTTCTTTTACAAGATCATGGAAGCTTCAGAAACCATCCGAGATCTTCTGGAAACAAGAAATGTTGCATCAAAGGGTTCAGTGGTCATATCATAGTGAAATCGAGTTTCTTGATTTAGTCGATATCAAATTCCCAACTTAGAAATTCGAAAGGACTAAGATTCTACTTCTTCCTCAAATACTGGGAATGTGGATTCAAGTATGATATCACTATTCCACAGATCTCAAGAAAACGAATGGAACAAGTTTGATGGCTGGAAGAAGATAGGAAATATTCAAACATGTATTGCATTTCATCGATCTCACCCTTTGTTCAGTGCCGCATAAGTACTGACTTCTTGAACAGATACCGGTACTGGTCATGAAGGCTTCGCCCTTCTCAAGTCAAGTGCAGAAGCGAAATCCGTTGAGCAAGAAGCCAGTGATCCCACAACATCAAAGTGATACATATGACATATTGGAAATTAAGCTTAGTTTGTAGCTGTGAATATAGTAATGCACTTATTTATTGATAAATATGTTCTTTCAAGTAGAGCATACTCGGTAGAAAGGAGGTGGCGGAGCTGGGAAGAGGATTATACTTTATCGATTACTTGGACTTAGAGACCAATTATAGAAAGAAGACAGTAGCTGAGTGAGTTTTATGGATCTAGTTTATGAGCAGCTTAACTAGAAAAGCAAGCAGAAGGAATAGAAGAATGAAATGCAGAAATAGGGAAGGGCGGTAGCATTTTCAAATGCCAGTTTGAGTGAGACAGTTTCTGTCTGGCCCCCCACTTTTAGGCTGTTCTTCCATTCTGCCTTTGTCTTGCTCTAAGCTACCTGACTTCCTTCCTTTGTTCTTCCATTCTACTTTGTATGATTCTGATCATCAGTTCTTATCGATCCCATTTTAAGGACAAATCCTGATGTTGGTAAAATATACGTGTTGATCAAGGCCAAGGACAATGAAGCAGCCATGAAAAGATTGAAGAACGAGGTATGATGATTACTTCGGACTACTTTCTGTTCTTCATGCAAATGACCATATTTTCCGTCTGCAATACAGGTAGAAGATACTGAGTTGTTCAGATGTTTACAGGAAATCCATGGGAAAAACTACCACAGCTTTGTATTAAGCAAGCAGGTTCCAGTCGTTGGTAATTTCAGGGAAGCCTACATTGGCATTGCTCCTGAGTTAGCCAAAGAGATCGCGGAAGAAGTGGATGTTATCGTAAACTCTGCAGCAAATACCACTTTTGATGAGAGGTTCGTGAAGCTATACTAGTCTTGCACCAAGGATTGCTTCCATTACTAAAATGTGTAAGTTCACATTCCATAGCAATAAAAGTATTGCAACTTGCAGGTATGATGTAGCACTAGACATCAACACCGTGGGGCCATTCCGGATAATGAGTTTCGCGCAGCGGTTTCGAAGACTGAAGCTCTTCTTGCAAGTATCAACAGGTCAGAATGCCAAATAAGAGTTTCTTGTGGTCGAAATCAAATGGTAACCTGTTTCTATTAATCTCAAAAGCTTACAAACAAGCTTTAGCAGTATGTTTGCATGTCATGTTTTGGCCAAACAGCATATGTGAATGGGCAGAGGCAAGGTTTTGATACTAGAGAAGCCATTTTGCTTAGGGATACCATAACAAAGGGATAGGTTCCTCAGATTTTCTTGCACATCAGAATACCGTGTTGGATATCGAGGCTGAGATCAAGTTGGCTTTTTGACTCCAGAAGGCATTCTTCTGCCTCGCTCTGTTACTCAAGAAATGAAAGAGTTAGGTAGTCGAGGTATTCTAGTATTTCCTGTTACTTTCTCTATGTTCAGTAGATGAATAATACACACATGAAGTATTTGATTTGTGCAATTTATTTATTCATAGGGCCAAACTCTATGGTTGGCAGAACACTTATGTGTTCACAAAGGCCATGGGCGAGATGGTCATGAACCTCATGCGAGGAGAGATACCGGTGGTAACAATCATGCCAAGTGTCATAGAGAGCACATGGAGGGATCCCTTCCTGTGTTGGATGGAAGGAAACATGTAAATGCTAAACCCAAATCTGAGGTTGCGGATGTCACATATATATGTGATGCATCTCGCCCTTACCGATAATGAGCTATTTCTGTGATCTAGCAAAGCGTATTAACTTTTGACGGGGTTGATGGTGAGGATCAAGTATATGACCTATATTCCTCACTATTAGAGGACTTCAAAGAGGAGATTCCATCATAATCTCTGGAAGCTAGTGTCAAAGAAGCTGTTAGCTGCCACCTTATCTGAAAGTTGGTGAAGAAGGTGTATATGCCTCTTTGTCTATGGTAAGACACATGCGATGGTGCAGCAGATGACATCCAGAAGGGGCTTGACTTCATTAAGAAAACGTGCCGAAAGCAACAAAGTGGCGGACATTTTTTTTTGCATTCTGGGACAAGAAATTCCCAGCCATTGCTAGAGCTGAGCCATGTTAGCAAAGAATGGTTTCTCCAACAATATGAGGATAAATCCCTTACTAAAATGGTAGTGGTCTGAAACCCCTTCCATACACAATTGAAAACATTAACAATACGAAAGCAAGAATCATCATTTATATCGGGAATGCCTTCCTCTACCAAAAGAGAAAGAGTTGAAGATAACGAAGGAAAGTGGGTGGATACAAAACCAGTTCATATCACTTGTCTTTCTCGTCTTTCATAATCTCATCGAATCCTAGTAAATGCTTTCAAGAGAGAAAATAGAAGCACTAGAGAGCTCAAGTTCACTTCATTCATCACAAGATGCAAATGAGAATAATCAAAATGGAGCTAATGAGGAAGAAATCACTTCTACTTAAACTTTTTGAGTGAAATACCAACCAACACATAAAGCAACAACCAGATAGATAGAATGATAACAGGTAATACGAAGATATCAACACAGCCGGAGTCACGAGGCCCAGATAATGACGTAATGGGTTAGGATCTCAGGAAGTTTAGTTTGGATGATGGAATATTCACTATTCTCGATTGTTGAGATACTCCTAAATCCACTTATCCAACAATTTCAGTCCATTTTCCTACTTTTCCTGCAAGGGGTTCAAGGGAAAGCATTATTATATCATTAATATGACTCTCTCATTACTTGGATGCTACTGGGCAAGTACAAAGCCCCTATAGTCGAAAAAAAGATCAGAAACAGGATAAAACATATGGATAACCCAGATCCACTTGGACTAGCTGAACTCTCCGTAACAAACACAACCTAGGTGGTTTGACTAACGCTTTGGCACATTGGACTAACCTAAGACAACTCCTGACTACATTCAGTCCTATCTGAGATACAAGCTGTTACCAACCTGATACAACGCAAGTCACAAGCTTGACACAGCGAGAATGGCTGCAACTGACAACTCCTGCATCTGAGATTGACAACTCTAGTAACAGAGAATGACAACTCCTGCAACGACCAAACCTGGGCAGAGCATGACACTCTCAACTGAGCTCAATCCAGCTGTGAACAATAAACAACACTGAAAGTAAACAACACGGTTATCACAAAACTGGGATTCCGGATTACAACACTATAGGCAATGAACCACCACTAACGGCCCATAACGTTAGCTGATAGCCGCTGACCGTGGAGTACTTGCCGATCCATCAGCGAGGACTGTATCATTTAGCGAGCTAAAAACTTAAGGAACATGTATGTGAGAGTTCCACTTTAGCTCC
>JAHIAM010017113.1:0-11281 GCA_021605205.1 Aegilops longissima | reverse complement strand
TGGAAGTAGTTCCAAGATTGATATGATCATCATCGCACACTCCTATATTTTCGGGATTAGTGTTGAACCTAAATAAGTGTTATTTAGTGTTTGTGTTGAGCATGAATATGATTGGATTATGTTTATTGCAATATGGTTATTCATGTAAGCTAGAGAATAATTGTTGTTCTGTTTACATGAATAAAACCTTCTATGGTCATACACCCAATGAAAATGGTTTGTTGGATCTCGATCATGGTGATACAGTTTCATAATATTAAAGCCGAAGATGCAAAGTTAATAATGATAGTGCAACTTATTTGTGGCACTTGCCGTTTAGGTCATATTGGTGTAAAGCGCATGAAGAAACTCCATGCTGATGGGCTTTTGGAATCACTAGATTATGAATCACTTGATGCTTGCGAACCATGCCTCATGGGCAAGATGACTAAACGCCGTTCTCGGAACAATGGGCGAGCAATTGACTTATTGGAAATAATACATACTGATGTATGCAGTCCGATGAGTGTTAAGGCTCTGGCAAGTATCGTTATTTTCGACCTTCACGAGATGATTTGAGCAGATATGGATATATCTACTTGATAAAACATGAGTCTGAAAGCGTTTGAAAAGTTCAAAAGAATTTCAGAGTGAAGTAGAAAATCATCGTAACAAGGAAATAAAAGTTTCTCGATATGATCGTAGAGGTAAAATATTTGAGTTCTGAGTTTGGTCTTCAATTAAAACAATGTGGAATTGTTTCACAAATTCATGCCACCGAACACCACAGCATAATGGTGTTCGAGCGTCCTCTTAACGTACTTTATTAGATATGGTGCGATCTATGATGTCTCTTACCGATCTACCACTATCGTTTTGGGGTTATGCATTAGAGACAACTGCATTCACGTTAAATAGGGCACCATCAAAATCCGTTGAGACGAAGCCTTATGAACAGTGGTTTGGCAAGAAACCAAAGTTGTCGTTTCTTAAAGTTTGAGGCTACGATGCTTATGTGAAAAAGTTTCATCCTGATAAGCTCAAACCCAAATCGGAGAAATGTGTCTTCATAGGATACCCAAAGGAGACAGTTGGGTACACCTTCTATCACAGATCCGAAAGGCAAGACATTCATGGTAAGAATGGATCCTTTCTAGAGAAGGAGTTTCTCTCGAAAGAAGTGAGTGGGAGGAAAGTAGAACTTGATGAGGTAACGTACCTGCTCCCTTATTGAAAGTAGTTCATCATAGAAACCGGTTCTGTGATGTCTATACCAATTAGTGAGGAAGTTAATGATGATGATCATGAAACTTCAGATCAAGTTATTCTTGAACCTCGTGAGGTCAATCAGAGTAAGATCCGCACTGAGTGTACGGTAGTCCTATTCGGAAGTCATGTTACTAGACCATGACAAACCTGCGAACTATGAGAAAGCGATGCGAGCCCAGATTCCAAAAATGGCTTGAGGCCATGAAATCGAGATGGGATCCATGTATGAGAACAAAGTGTGGACTTTGGTTGACTTGCCCGATGATCGGCAAGCCATAGAAAATAAATGGATTTTCAAGAGGAAGACGGACGCTTATAGTAGTGTTACTATCTACAAAGCTAGACTTGTCGAAAAAGGTTTTTGACGAAGTTCAAGGTGTTGACTGACGATGAGATTTTCTCACTCGTAGCGATGCTTAAAGTCTGTCCGAATCATGTTAGCAAATTGCCACATTTTATGAAATTTGGCAAATGGATGTAAAGACTGCATTCTGAATGGATTTCGGAAAAGAGTTGTATATGAGGCAACCTGAAGGTTTTATCGATCCAAAGGATGCTAACAAAGTGTGCAAACTCCAGCGATCCATCTATGGACTGGTGCAATCATCTAGGAGTTGGAATATACGCTTTGATGAGTTGATCAAAACATATAGTTTTATACAGACTTGCGGTGAAGCCTGTATTTACAAGAAAGTGAGTGGAGCACTACAACCTTTCTGATAAGTATATGTGAGTGACATATTGTTGATCGGAAATAATGTAGAATTATTCTGCAAAGCATAAAGGAGTATTTGAAAGGAGTTTTTCAAAGAAGGACCTCGGTGAAGCTGCTTACATATTGAGCATCAAGATCTATAGAGATAGATCAAGACGCTTGATAAGTTTTTTCAATAAATACATACCTTGACTAGATTTTGAAGTAGTTCAAAATGGAACAGTCAAAGAAAGAGTTTCTTGCCTGTGTTACAAGGTGTGAAATTGAGTAAGACTCAAAGCCCAACCACGGCAGAAGATAGAAAGGGAATGAAAGTCATTCCCTATGCCTCAGCCATATGTTCTATAAAGTATGCCATGTTGTGTACCAGATCTATTGCATACCCTACCACTGAGTTTGGCAAGGGAGTACAATAGTGATCTAGGAGTAGATCACTGGACAGCGGTCAAAATTATCCTTAGTGGAATAAGGATATGTTTCTCGATTATGGAAGTGACAAAAGGTTCGTCGTAAAGGGTTACGTCGATGCAAGTTTGGACACTAATCTAGATGACTCTAAGTCTCGGTCTAGATAAATATTCAAAGTGGGAGAAATTAGCTAGAGTAGCTCCGTGCAGAGCATTGTAGACATAGAAATTTGCAAAATACTTACGGATCTGAATGTGACAGACCCGTTGACTAAAATTATCTCACAATCACACCTTAGTACTCTTTGGGTGTTAATCACATAGCGATGTGAACTAGATTACTGACTCTAGTAAACCCTTTGGGTGTTGGTCACATGTCGATGTGAACTATGGGTGTTAACCACATAAAGATGTGAACTATTGATGTTAAATCACATGGCGATGTGAACTAGATTATTGACTCTAGTGCAAGTGGGAGACTGAAGGAAATATGCCCTAGAGGCAATAATAAAATTATTATTTATTTCCTTATATCATGATAAATATTTATTATTCATGCTAGAATTGTATTAACCGGAAACATGATACATGTGTGAACACATAGACAAACAGAGTGTCACTAGTATGCCTCTACTTAACTAGCTCGTTGTTCAAAGATGGTTATGTTTCCTAGCCATAGACAAAGAGTTGTCATTTGATTAACAGGATCACATCATTAGGAGAATGATGTGATTGACATGACCCATTCCGTTAGCTTAGCACACGATCGTTTATTATGTTGCTATTGCTTTCTTCATGACTTATACATGCTCCTATGACTATGAGATTATGCAACTCCCGTTTACCGGAGGAACACTTTGTGTGCTACCAAAGCGTCTAGCAAGAATCGGGTGATTATAAAGGTGCTCTCGGTGTCTCCGAAGGTACATGTTGGGTTGGCGTATTTGAGATTAGGATTTGTCACTCCGATTGTCGGAGAGTTATCTCTGGGCCCTCTCGGTAATGCACATCACTTAAGCCTTGCAAGCATTGCAACTAATGAGCTAGTTGGGATGATGTATTACGGAACGAGTAAAGAGACTTGCAAAGCAGATTGAACTAGGTATTAAGATACGACGATCGAATCTCGGGCAAGTAACATACCGATGACAAAGGGAACAACGTATGTTGTTATGTGGTCGACCGATAAAGATCTTCGTAGAATATGTAGGAGCCAATATGAGCATCCAGGTTCCGCTATTGGTTATTGACCGAGGCGTGTCTCGGTCACGTCTAATAGTTCTCGAACCCGTAGGGTCCGCACGCTACGTTCGATGGAGTTATATTATGACTTTATATGTTTTGATGTACGAAGTTTGTTGAGTCCGGATCGATCACGGACATGACGAGGAGTCTCAAAATGGTCGAGACATGAATATTGATATATTGGAAGCCTATGTTTGGATATTGAAAGTGTTCCGGGTGAAATCGGGATTTTACCGGAGTACCGAGAGGTTACCGGAACCCCCCGGGAGGTTATTGGGCCTTAGTGGACCTTGGTGGAATAGAGAGGACGGCGGGGCAGGGCGCGCCTCCCCTAGTCCGAATAGGACAAGGAGAGGCGGCGCCCTTTCCTTCCTCTCCTCCACCTCTTTCCCCCCTCTCTCCTCGTCTAACATGGAAAAGGGGGGGAGTCCTACTCCCGGTAGGAGTAGGACTCCTCCTGGCGCGCCTCTCCCCTAGGCCGGCCACACCCCCCCCTTGCTCCTTTATATACGGGGGCAGGGGCACCCATAGACACAACAATTGATCGTTTGATCTCTTAGCCGTGTCGATGCCCCCTCCACCATAGTCCACCTCGATATCTGTAGCAGTGCTTAGGCGAAGCCCTGCATCGTAGAACATCAACATCGTCACCACGCCGTCGTCTTGTGAAACTCTCCCTCAACACTCGGCTGGATCGGAGTTCGAGGACATCATCGGGCTGAGCGTGTGCTGAACTCGGAGGTGGCGTCGTTTGGTACTTGATCGGTCGGATCGTGAAGCGCTCGACTACATCAACCAGCGTTGTGCTAACGTTTCCGCTTTCGGTCTCACGAGTGCGTAGACAACACTCTCCCTCTCGTTGCTATGCATCACCATGATCTTGCGTGTGCGTAGGAATTTTTTTGAAATTACTACGTTCTCCAACACCATGGCCGTATACTCATGGGCCAGTCCGGACAGCTGCCGCATACAAGGAAGATTCCAGAAGACTTGGCGATCAAGACAAGGACTCCTCCCCACTAGTGTATTCGGCTAGGACTCTTGTTATCCTAGGAATCTGGTGCATTATATAAACCGAGGCCAGGCTAGTCGATAGACATATACAACAATTATATCATAGGCTAGCTTCTAGGGTTTAGCCTCTACGATCTCGTGGTAGATCAACTCTTGTAATACTCATATTCATCAAGATCAATCAAGCAGGAAGTAGGGTATTACTTCCATAGAGAGGGCCCGAACCTGGGTAAACATCGTGCCCCTTGCCTCCTGTTACCATCCGCCTTAGACGCACAGTTCGGGACCCCCTACCCGAGATCCGCCGGTTTTGATACCGACATTGGTGCTTTCATTGAGAGTTCCGCTGTGTGTTCGGCAAAAGGTCGATGGCCCGCCTGCAGATAAACTGCGACTTCGGCATCTTCGTCACAAGCTCGACTGGTCACCTTGGTTCGACCAATGACTGCACCCTACCTCCGATCGTCATGTTCGGATGAGGGCCTTCATCAATATCAGCTCCGATCTCTATCAAGATCATGGAGGAATCATCCGAGGAGCGGCTCAACGTCAACATTGCCCTCGGGCGACCGTGCTGTTTTTCGGACAGCAAACTTGTGTCGCCGCCACCGCCTCCTCAAGTGTCGTTTTAACGATTGCTTGTGGAATTGTGCGGAATTGAGTCTACAACAACCCTGGAAAATTTTGTCGAGTTCGGTGGAGGAATCTCGGCAATCCGCGATATCTGGAGCCTGTTAAATCTGGACGAGAATCTGGATGAGTTTAGGGCGTGGTGTCCAGCTTCTAGCTCGGACGTCCTTTGGAAGATCCAACCATTGATCGGCTGCGGAATTCCTATATCTACCACCCCTCAAAATTTCAGCTCGATCCGACCGTCCAAACTCCGGAAACCTTCCGATTAGTGCATCACTTTTCAGATCTGTTTTCTGTGCGAAAACGAATCCGACCCGAGTTCGTCTTTTTTATGAACGGTATTTCGGACATCCTTTTTGAAGGAAGTTTGTATGGGGTATTGTGTTTTGTTCCCGAACACATCCGCTAACTTTAAAATCTTTTGAACATGATCTTCAACATCATGCTGGTGTCAAACCAGTCCGCAATATTGCTCCACGGCCGCCGACTGCGCTAAATCGTCGTCACTTTGTTGAGCCGAGCTCAAACTCTTCGGATCATCATCTCGGCGAGCTGAACAAGAGTTCGGCATCGGAAAGGATAAATCATCACCAACATCGCCGCCCCATGGATTACACGGAGCAGGCACACCGGCATCGCCGCACGGTCACTTCATCAAGCCGGCATTGACCACGTCACGAACTGCATCGGCAGGGCCGCACTGTTGCTCCTTCAAGCCGGTGTCCATCACGCCGACCTACTTCGACTCATCGGCTGACATCGAGGCTTCGACATCTCGGCTGGACCCGCCATCCCTTCATCAACCTATACTCTAGAGACTTCAGCGTCACTAGCCGACCAGCTCCGTCACGTTAGCTGGATCGAGGGCTTTGCCTCGGCGAGCCAACCTTTGCCAGCATCGCCATGCCGTCGCTTTATCGCCCATCAGGCAATAGGTGTGCGGATCGAGTCCCAATTTTGGGAGTCACTTTTCTTCGGACTGCTACAACAAATAAAACAGGTGCTATTAATCCTAACATTTTTTGCTTGTTTGGGTTCATTTTCCCAAGGAATTATTACTCTAGTTTGTCAATCATATGTATGCAGGTCTAGCAAATGGTGGCGCGTAGCGACGATCGCATGGTGGTTCAGTCGGTTTCGTACATAGTCCGTGACGCCATCCGAACTTCGGACCGACCTATGAATTCAGGCTTTGCACGCCTTTATCGCATCAGCGATGCCCTGCATCGACATTGAATTCGGCGCGAGCCATATTTCTTTATTACTCACTATGCATAAATTATTTATTATGCAACATTTTTTATTATTACTATTACCCCGGTTTGCACTATTTTTTGTGCACGGAAAATGATCAGCCAGACTATATCCTTTGGCGTCACCTCGGCTGGACGGGGGCTTCGTCAACACTTCATTACCCCATGCGGGACTTGGCATCACTCTGTCGGCCTGCATTGATCGTGCTATGTCACCACTTGAGTGCCGAGCTCCTTGCTCCAGCGTCGGGACCGGCTTGGGGATGGAACCTTGTCCCACATCAACCTCGGACCACGTCATCAATACCGAACACATTAACCAGCTAAGTTGCCTTCATGCTCAAAGTTTTAAATTTTTAACTTGTGTTCGATTCGACCAAGCATTATACTTTTTGGAAAAAGTTGCTTGTCCAAACTTTGTTTGTGACGGACAAATTCAAATACCCAGATTACTTGGGGCTCCCTTGCTGGAGCTTTTCCTCTTGCATATGATTATACTTATGCACGGCCGTTCCTTGTTAGTGTATTATGCCACAATATGCACCATATTGACCTAAGTGATTTGCAAGCTGGGTTGCCTTGCTCCGTGTTTATCCCTACATTCCCGATTGTTCGGGTAGGGAGTAAAGGAGCACCTCTGCGATTATCACGATCGGTTCATCCGAGCGGACCTCGAGCTGGGTGAAGCCGAAGCTAAGCGCTCTTACTGTTTTCAATTATGGTCGCACACAACGGAACTCATGAGTACAAAAATCTATTGCATAAGTCTCATAGTAGCAATGAGCAGCCGAAGAAAGGTATCGGTGGGGGTACTATTTTCTTCGAAGATGCTTCTTACACTTTGTTCGTAATATAGCATAAGTTCCCTTAGCGCGCTTTGTCTGTTACAGCCTTATGGCCTGATTGCCTGGTTATCGGAAACACCGTCGATATTCTCGACAGGTGGAGTACATAACACTTTTGGTCTTTTGACCCAAGAGGAGAAGCCGATGTCGGTTAAGATCGTTTAAAGTTCGGGTGAACAGAGATCTGATATAAGTACTTTGGTACATACAATCATTATACATAAAATTCTTTTACCCAAGTCACTTGGGGGCTCTTAAATTAGTATGAGTTGTTTTTCTTCTTGGACGTTGCAAAGTCTTTTTTTATCACTCATTTCTCGATGCAAGTGTGTGGTCAATAGCCGGATAGCCTTGCTTCTCTCTAAATCCGCTCGAGTGCAGTTTTCTACACTAGCCTCGAGAAGCACTCGCTTCGGATAAGGAGGTTGAAGCCATAGGCTGACCGCAAGTCTTGAGATAGGATGTGTCATGTTAAATCACGGCGAAGCACCTTTTTTTAAAGTCCAATTTTCGTTTGGCACGAACACTTGATCTAGTTCGGACATTAAACTTTGAATAACTTTTTGGCTTTTCGAGCCTTGATACGTCTCCGTCGTATCTACTTTTCCAAACACTTTTGCCCTTGTTTTGGACTCTAACTTGTATGATTTGAATGGAACTAACCTGGATGACGCTGTTTTCAGAATTGCCATGATGTTGTTTTATGTCGGAAAACAAAAGTTCTCGAATGACCTGAAACTCCACGGAATGTCTTATAAAAATAATAAAAATCCTCGCAAAGATGAAGACCAAGGGCCCACACCTGTCCACGAGGTGGGGCGCCCCCCTCCTTGGCGCGTCCCCTACCTCGTGGGCCCTCGAGACCCTCCGACACCAACTCCAACTCTATTTATTGGTTTTCGGGAGAAAAAATCAGAAGAAGAAATCATCACGTTTTACGATCTGGACGCCGCCAAGCCCTAATCTCTCGGGAGAGCTGATCTGAGTCCGTTCGGGCTCGGAGAGGTGGATTCGCCGCCATCGTCATCATCAACCATCCTCCATCACCAATTTCATGATGCTCACCGCGTGCGTGAGTAATTCCATCGTAGGCTTGCTGGACGGTGATGGGTTGGATGAGATTTATCATGTAATCGAGTTAGCTTTGTTAGGGTTTGATCCTAGTATCCACTATGTTCGAGATTGGTGTTGCTATGACTTTGCTATGCTTAATGCTTGTCACTAGGGCCGAGTGCCATGATTTCAGATCTGAACCTATTATGTTTTCATGAATATATGTGAGTTCTTGATCCTTTCTTGCAAGTCTATAGTCACCTATTATGTGTTATGATCCGACAACCCAAGTGACAATAATCGGCATACTTCTCGGTGATGACCATAGTTTGAGGAGTTCATGTATTCACTATGTGCTAATGCTTTGTTCGGTTCTCTATTAAAAGGAGGCCTTAATATCCCTTAGTTTCCAATAGGACCCCCTGCCACGGGAGGGTAGGACAAAAGATGTCATGCAAGTTCTTTTCCATAAGCATGTATGACTATTTACGGAATACATGCCTACATTACATTGATGAATTGGAGCTAGTTCGTGTCACCCTATGTTATGATATTACATGACGAACCGCATCCGGCATAATTATCCATCACGATCCGGTGCCTCGAGCTTTCCATATACTGGTTCTCGCTTATTTACTTTTCCGTTGCTCTGTTACAATCACTACAAAATACCAAAACATTACTTTTGTTGTCTTTACTTTTGTTACCGTTACCACCACTATCATATTACTTTGCTACTAAACACTTTGCTGCAGATACTAAGTTTCGGTGTGGTTGAATTGACAACTCAGCTGCTAATACTTGAGAATATTCTTTGGCTCCCCTTGTGTCGAATCAACAAATTTGGGTTGAATACTTTACCCTCGAAAACTGTTGCGATCCCTATACTGGGTTAGCAAGACCTTTTCTCAGCGTCTTGCGGGAGCATAGCTCTATTCTTTGAGTCACTTGGGATTTATATCTCTGGACACTATGAAGAACTTGAAATACGCTAAGACAACAATTTATCCCTCAACTACGAGGGAGGTAAGGAACTGCCATCTAGCTCGCACTTGATTCACCTTCGTTATGAGTAAGCTAGCGACACCTAAACCTGCTTCGCTATTCGCTCCGATATGTCATATTATTGATGATGCCACTTCGCTATGCATGATACTTATGATGAAACTACTTCTATGCTTGATACTACTGTGCCCTTGGTGAATTTCTAGATGAACAAATTTCTAGGTCTAGAGAAGAGAAATTATTGAAACTGAATACAATGATGAAAGTGATGATGAAAATATGACTGCTATTCCTGAGGGTTATCTTTTTGATGCGGAATCTTCTGCAGCTATTTTTTCTTGCCAGGATAGATTGAACTTAAGAGGCTGCTAGTTAAATGGAGTAAAGAATCTCTTAGAGATAGGATGAGACCTGACCCTGCTTTTGCTACTTCACCTATCGTGTTCTGATAAGGATTCTGAATTCTCGTTGATCCTGATATAATTACTTTGGTTGAATCTGATCCTTTTATGGCTATGAATCTGAAACTCTTGTGGCACATCTTACTAAGTTAAATGATATAGCTGCCCTGTTTATTAATGATGAGAGATCGCTACTTTTATATACTCAAAATATTTCCGTTCTCATTAAAGGGTGATGCTAAGATATGGTTTAATTCTCTTGATCCTGGTTGTGTCGTAGTCCCGGATATGATTTATTACTTCTCTGCTAAATATTTCCCTGCTCATAAGAAACAAGCTGCTTTGAGGGATATATATAATTTTGTGCAAATTGAAGAAGAGAGTCTCCCACAAGCTTGGGGGAGGCTTCTCAAGTTACTTAACGCTTTGCCTGATCATCCTCTTAAGAAACCTGAAATACTTGATATCTTTTATAATGGACTAACCGATGCTTCCAGAGATTACCTAGATAGTTGTGCTGGTTCTCTTTTCAGGGAAAGAACACCGGATGAAGCTGAAATTCTATTGAATAATATGTTGACAAATGAAAATAATTGGGCACCTCCAGAGCCAACTCCCGAGCCAGCTCTAAAGCCAATTGCTGAGCCTATTCCTAAACCAACTCCGAAGAAGAGAGGTGTTCTATTTCTCAGTCCTGAAGATATGCAAGAGGCAAAGAAATCTATGAAAGAAAAAGGTATTAAAGCTGAAGATGTTAAGAATTTACCTCCTATTGAAGAAATACATGGTCTTAATCTACCGCCTGTTGAAGAAGTGTATGATCTCAATTCTTTATTCACTGAAGAACCTCCTGATCCCGATATCCCGACACAGGTAGTAAATGTAAATTCTCTCTTTAGATATGATAAAGCTGAAGTCCCTCCTACTAAAATTGCTAGTCAGTGCTTGGATGAGTTTGATAACTTTATGTTTAAGCAAGATGACTTTAATGCTTATTTTGGTAGACAACTAAAACAGAATACCTCTATGATTAAACACTTGAGTGATTAGATGGCTAATATTAGAGGTGAACTTCAACTTGTTAGCAAACATGCTTCTATGGTTACCACTCAAGTAGAACAAGTACTTAAAGCTCAGAAAGAAGTGCTTGATGAAATGAATAGTAAGAAAAATGATTATGCTGTTAGAGTGGCTACTAGAACTGGTAGAATGACTCAGGAACCTTTGTATCCTGAAGGCCACCCTAAGAGAATCGAGCAAGATTCTCAGAGAAATAATATTGATATGCCTAGTTCTTCTAAAAGGAAGAAAAAGAAAAATGATAGGACTTTGCAAACTTCTAGTGAACCTATTGCTGAACCCACGATAATCCAAATGATATCTCTATTTCGATCTTGAAACACAATCGGTAATGAACATGAACCTATTGAAAATGTTAATGATGATGTTCATGATGATGCTC
>JAHIAM010017110.1:0-11060 GCA_021605205.1 Aegilops longissima | reverse complement strand
CCCCTCGAGCGCCAGGCGGGCACGGGCTGCGCCTGGTCACGCCTAGACGCACGCCTACTCCAGCCCAGCCCCTCGGCCTGGTTCATTGCACGCCACTCCCGACGGAGCCAAGGTACGTAATGTTGCTTGAGCATCAAGGGGACTCTGAGCATCGCGACTCAGAGCCTAACTGTCACGTAGCCCTCACCCCTTAGTTCCGAAGGCTATCGACGGTTGAGGTATGCGGGCCGGGCTCGCAGACGCATAACGGTAGATCCGCCTGCCTCACCTCCCTACTTGTTGTTCGGCGCTAAGGGGGACTCTCGAGCATCGCGACTCAGAGCCTAACTTGTCACGTAGCCCTCACTCCTTGGTCCCGCCCTGTTTCGGCTCGGGCTAACGGCGGCCGAGGTAGGCAAGGCGGCTCGCCGGGCGAGAACATAAGCAAGTAGGAAGCGAAATTTCAAGGAATTCAAAAGCAAATATTACAGTCCACACCGACATCGCAATACCAAATGCAGTTTAAACGCCCCCGAGGCATGATACATGTGCAGGAATTAAAAGCAGTGACAGAGCCACAACAGAGTCACTTGTCGGCGGTGGAGCAGCGCTGAGTAGGTTCGCCTCGGGAGCAGCAGGCGGCAGCGCCGCTTCGCTTGGTGCTCAAGGCCCGAACTTCCCAACAGAGCCTCCGCGACCCTTCACAGCCTCGCAGCGGCAGCTGCATGCTCGCCGCTTGTCGGCTCCAAAGAGTGTCCGGTCGACGCTGGATCGCGATGGTAGACGGGCGAGGACCCGCGTGCCGCAGAAGACAAGACGGCGCCGCCTTAGCTGGGGGCCAAGGCCAAGGAGACATCTTCAAGGGCGCGAACCAGAAGGAAGCAGCTTGGCGGGCCGCCCTCCGCCGCCAAGGCTCTCCAGCCGCTATCATAAAGCTCCTCGCAAGGTGCGAGCCTTCACCTCCATATCCATGAAGGCCACGCGATCTTCCGCAAGAACCCGCCATGTCGCTCCAGCTCGACCTTCCTCGCCTCCAGCTCCTGCTCCAGGCGCCTAGGCGGTCACGGCGCTTTGAGCCTGGCCTCCGGTCCTGACGGCCGCCTGAGCCTTCATGCTTTCTCCTGCTCCCGGTGGAGGCGGCCTCCTCGGCAAGCTGGTTCGCAGTTCTTCACCGCTCACCATGCCTCGCAAGACCTTGATGCTGGCTGCCTCCCTGTGGTAGCATCGGCAATCTGCCACGGACAGCCTGTTTCTCCTCGTCGCAAGCCATCGAGGCTCGGACCAGCGCCACCAATTGAAGCGCCGAGCGAATCCAGCCAGAGGCCAGCTCCAAGCGCCGCCACCAAGCGAGGGTCGGCGCCAAAAGATCCTGCCTCACCGGTCCAATTCAGCGCAAGACGATCCAGACAATGGGAGGAGTCGAGAGACAACATTGGTGGAGTAGGAGGAGATGGCGGCGCGAACCACAATATCGTGAGGCGGGACTGCTGCGCCCAACAGCCGTGGCGGCGGCATCGCATAAGGACACCTCGGAGTCACTTGGGCCATGGGGCTGAGCTCGCTCAGCCAGCTCCGCCAGCCTCGCGAGGATGACCGGTAGGAGAGGCCCATGTCTTGCCATCGCCTTCCTTCAGGGCAGAGGCGCTGCCCTGATGAAGCCTCAGAGCTCCTTCACTTTCCAGCAGCGCCACCTCAGCCAAGAGATACAGATATCAAGCCTCACGACAAAGCAAGGAATAGGACAAGAATCAAGCACTTCATGTGTCGTCACAGGACTCGAGCAGCCTCCTACCATACTTGAAGCCCGAGAGCCGGCTGCAGTGGATCAGCTTCAAGGGGACCAGGAGCAGGAGGCGCTGTCAGGATCGCCTCGGCCGGGCAGACCTGGGACCAGCCGCCTGTCCTTCTTCGGATCGGGCAGGCTCTCCACGCCATCGCCATCCTCGCTGCCGCCACTATGGGGGAGGCGGAGAATGCGGGCTGCGCCGCAGGGAGGAGCCCTGACTCGCCCGAATCAACCCTCTCCGCCCTCTTTCCTCCACCTCTTCTGGAGTCGGAAGAGGACACGCCCACCGTGTCCTCCGAGCCTCCACGGCACGGCCCGCCCTCGTGAAGACAGGCATGGGCCCCACTACCTGCTCCCAATCTCACGAAGGAACAAGGGCTGGGCGCCCGCCTCGCCACATCGCTCAACCAAGGACTGGAGGTGCTGCCAGATCCTCGCTGGCTGGGCCACGGGCTCGAGTGAGGCCTCCACATCGAAGGTAGCATCGACGAAGCGAGCCAGCTTGGTGCTCCAGAACTCCTCAAGAGCGACACACCGTCAGCTTCGCGCCGCTGGTCGGCTTCAGATCTGCATCCATCTTCTCCAAGACCACTGCGGGATCCTCAAGCTCCACTCGGGACCAGCCGCCGGAGTTCTGGCACCTGAAGGCGGATCAGCCGAGGTGGATGCGCCCAAGATCCACCAAGACCCACTTGCTCCTCAAGCCCTCAATCCGCTTCCGTGGTTTGAATGGCGATGGCTCCGCCAGATGCAACGAAGCTCACGACGCGGAGGCGTAAACCACTGGAAGTTTGAGGGAGAAATAATGGCGCAGCAAGGCCACCGAGGGCTTCACCCCGACATGGGCCTCACAATAATAGGCTAAGATTGCCAAGAAGGACGGAGTTGGGATGGAGGTGCAGAGCTTGAATGTTGTAATGAGGAGGAAGAAGAAGAACTCAGAAGGGAGGCACCACCAGCAATGATGGCGCCACGAAGAAGGGTAGAAGGTACCCCCACCTCGGGGCGGGGAGCGGCCAACGCCTGGCCTGCTGACGCCTGCGCCCACCATCCGACGACCAGGCAGGCTCACCCGACATTTGGCGGGTCCAAGGGGAGTACCAAGCTCCCGGGCTTGGCGAGGAGCCATGATGTAGGGCACGAAAGCGGAGGGATCTCAAGATCTTGGAAGCAGAGAGGAGAGGCGCAAGAAAGGGGATCCAGCAGAACGAGAAAGTAAAGGAGGCAAGGAAGATGCCGTTATTATCAACCCACGCGGCAGAGGCGCACGCCCCAATCAACCGCCACACGGGCCCAAGGCCAGGGTTTAGGGCCTGCGACGCCGACTTGCCCTTTCGCCTCGCCGCCTGTTCGGGCGCCCAGGCCCGGGCTTTGCCGGTTCGGGAACGGGGTCCCGATTTTCGCTGCTGCGGGCGCTTCAAAGGAGGCCCAGACAGCCCATCTTCATCAACGCAGCTCAAGACCCCAGGGGCCGGATTCGGGCGGCGACGGGAGCTTCTCGGCACGGCCTCGCCGCGGCGGAGGAGGCGGAGAGTTCAAGGCGGTACCACAGGTGCCCATGACGAAGCCATGACGACCAAGGTGCCAGGGCGCCAGCCCCCGGTGTCCTCCTTTCTTTGGTGCAAAGGGATCAAGCGCAGCGAGGCATCAAGCAAAGGCATCCGCTTTGCAACAAGACAAGACCAGCCCAACGGCGGAAGGAGTCATCGGAGCCCAAAAAGGCCATCACGAGCATTTAAGGAGGACCAACTTTAGTCAGATAAGTGTACCCCTTTCCCTTCAAATGGCCAATTGTTGGCACCTTTCCCGCCAATATTTGGGAAGAGGCCCAGGCCTTCGCCATAAATAGGACTAGCCACCCAAGTGGTAGGGGGACGAGCATCTAAAGATAGCAAGAGAACAAGGAGATAGAAGAGGCAGTGAACACCACCTAGCAGTTCATCGACCCCCAAGAACCCGAGGCTGTTCTTCCTTGTACTGCTCATCATCCCAAGAGGCAATCCACCACACCACAAACTAGAGTAGGGTAACACCACAACGGTGGCCCAACTAGTATAAATCTTGTGTCTTTGCTGTTCCTTAGTAGTTTTAGGTCCTCCATTCGGGCGAGGTACGAACGGTGGAGGGCGGATCTCCGCACCCCAAAGGTTCAACTCAAGGGTCCGCTAACCCAAATCCAAAAGATCTATGCAGCCCGCTTATATATTATTAGAATTTAAAGCCCATTTGCATTTTTCTCAACCGCAAACTTGGGGCTGGGTGAAAATATCATGTTTGGACGGAGAAATGTTATAAAACATAAACACATGATTGCACGCCTATTACGCATTGGTCAAGAAATCATTGCAAGCTTATGTACACAATCACTAGGAGTTAACTTGTCAAGTTATATATAAACAATTATTATTATTATTTTGTAAGAACTTTCAATTTACAAAATAAAATATCATTTTAAATTGATGAGTTAATAGGACGGGGGTATTATTTTTTTTAGGCTAGACGGGGACATTGAGTTGGTTCTAGGAAAAGTACGGAGAAAACCGTTTACATCAAAAAGAAAGGGGAGAAAATTCACATAGGATTAATGAAAACAAAAATAAAGGAAGTGGAAGGTCTATAAATGGGTTTAAACGACAGGTTTAACGGAACCTTATGTTGTTTCTATTATATATACATGTAATAAAATAAGATATAAATATATATAACTATTATATAAGGAAAACATAGGTTTTTTGCATTCTTATAGAAAAATAGAACTAAATGGCCGCCTTGAAAAACAAACATAACTTGGGCTGATGTTATAAACAAGTTAGGTGGAGGCCCAGAGGGCTTGATACCGCCGGATCCAAAAAGTTGAAACATGTGGGATGCCCATGTTAAACAACAAAACCTAGGCCATGGACATGATGGGACCGGGACTGTCACCTCCGACAAAGCTTGTCTCCCGATTCTCTTGTTCTCACGACCATGTTGGGAATGACAGAGGCCTGGGGCCGAGAGCACCAAGGCGGGGGCGATGTTGAGACCTCGGACTGAACGAACCGGAGCGGGAAGACGAAGGGGAGTACGAGGGTTGACTTGTTCTGCGTGGTGGGGTTGGAGCGCCACGGACAATATGTGGGAGTAGAGGGAGGTCCAATGCCATATGCTATGATGGCCACAGATAGGAAGAGGATGAAAGATTGAACAAAATGAAATACAAATGGATAGGTGGTTGGTCCCATTGTTCGTAAGACCCGGGTCCACTTGAGGGGAATATGTTGGGAGGAAGGAGATTCAAAGCAAAAGAGCCAAGTGAACTAGTTACATACATAAGAAAATAGCCACTAAAAAGCAAAAGGTTAATGGGTTTTAGAAGAAATATTTCATAAAAAGATAATTACAAATAGGCTAATGCATGAAACGCCAGATGATAAAGGTGCTTAAACAGATAAAGCAACATCTAGACCTTCCGCACGCTTGATCATGATGTTGCGTTGTCCGTTACTGTTACATGGGATACCCCTCATGTCCAATATCCGCCTGAATGTCGGAGAGCGAGCGCCCTTGGTGTAGGTTATGTCGCCTAGATTCGAGGTACCTCCCACGTGTTCGGTCCTTGGTATCGCTTCTTTCATGTTGGCGAAAGGTGGGTCGATGATGGTCTCAGAGGTCAACCACGAAGTCCTTTCCCCCATTGCCGGATCTTGTATTTTTTGAAACTAACACTGGAGGCAAAGCCCCATAGCCTTTATTCCAAAACCAAAAAGGTAAAAAAGTCAGGATTGGTTACATCTAAACTAGAAGCTACTTACCAATACTTCCTATCATCTAAAAAGAGTTTTACCCAAGCCAGAGCTTATCGTTGGTTTGAGAAGCTAACCTATGAGACAAATGGGTTACATCATGTACAAAATTACATTTCCAAACAGCAAATGAAGCTCTTTCCCTCCAAAGTCCTTCCATTTGCAAGATCATGTTCCGGCAGTGGAGCATCACTCAAAGAAGAAAGGGTGCCGGTGCTCCTAACGTGGAGATACATTGTGAATATCATTGCCATGTGTCCAAAAATCCCGGATTCCGACGCAACTAAAATTGCAGTTAAAGAAAAGGTGAAGATGTCCTCATAAACCCGGGCAACAAATAACACACAAATTGTCATCCTCGGCAACCTCCAGGACGCCCCACCAAAGATGTCTTTGGTGTTCAATGATCAAAAAATAAGAGCCAACCAAAGACCTTGATTTTCATGGTGCACTTGCTTTTTCAAGCCACTTGCGGGCAATATAGGGGCATGTGGGTATGCATGATGTTGTAAAAACTTTTGGAGTAACAACTGATCTACCAACCCAAGACCAAACATTAGCAAGGAGGGTCTCTTTGAAGGTTGAGGATATAGGTAAGAAAAGATGGAATAAATCGGAGTTTAGAATATCCCTTGATGAAGATTTGTCATCCTTGACAAAACAAAAAGCCTTGGCATCCTTCCAATAAAAGCACAAGGAGCCACCAATATGCCAAGCATCTAACCAGAGAAACCAAGTCACCCATATTGACATGTGTCAAGCAATTGTTTTATGAGTCGATAGTTTGAAAATATCTCCACCAAGAAACATCGAATTGTAGCGGGAACCACTCCATCATAATATGAAGTCCATATCGGGAAACCCAGGAATGTCCACTTTATTGTAAAAGTGGTGAAGATGTTTAATGAGGAGACCCCGGTTCGAATATTGAGATTGAGAATTCCAAGGCCCCTTTATCCTTGGGTCTAAAACCATGTCCCATGCATCAAGGGACGCTTAGGAGTGTCACCGTTCTCTCCATAAGCATTGCCTAAAATCCTGCTGCTTGATGATTCCAGGAGGATACCGAGTGACAAGAAGTAGATTGGCACGAGGTCGGAAGGTAAGCAACAAGTCGAACCCTGTTAAGCATGGAGGAGCTGCAAAGAGTTTCTTTCCACACGATCCACCAAAGGCACAGATCAAAGACTTGGCCGAGTGCGCCCATGGGTAATCCGAGGTATTGGGAGTGGTACCAATTTTACAACCTGTGTCTGAGCCATCCTTGCAGCCATGCTATCATCCATATTTAGAGGGATCAAAGATGACTTCCCAAAGTTTTTTTTAATTGACTCTTGAAAGGTGATCATCATATTTTCATAGCTACCAATTGCTCCTCAACGGCAGGATGACAATAGTATCATTAGCGCATCAATGATGGGAAAGTCGGGTCAAGAGAGGGATGGGGTGTAGCACTCTAGCTAATATATCATTAACCATAGATTGAAGAAGATCAATGCTAAGACAAAGAGGAGGGGTGAAGAGGATCCCTTGTCCGACACCACATTTGCATTTAAACCGCTTTGGGGAACACCATTTAACAAGATAGAAGAGCTGCAAGAGAGAATTTTTTTATCCATGAGATCCATCTGCCATCAAACCTTTGCACCTCATCATTTCTAGAATAACTTCATGTTCCCAAAGGTCAAAAGCCTTGGCAAACCAAGCTTGAGAATGACAATAGGTCGCTGGACTACTTACACTAATGAATATATTCAAAAGTCCATGCCAAAAGTCCCGGATGGATCGGCTCTGAGGAACCCATACTAGTTTTTGTGTACACATTTAAGGATTACCCTTGCGTTTATTAGCCGGTTGGTTAAGAATTTAAGACAAGTATTGGTCAACAGATAGGACAAAAACATTAGGACCCTCGTGAGAGCATTTTAATGAGAGTTATGAGGATCCGCTGATATTCTCCAAAGAGACTCGCTTCATAGAAATCCTTGATCAATCTCAAAAATCTGCCTCAATGATCGATCAAAGAACGCTGACAAACATTCCATTAAATCCATCCGTCCGGGTGCTCGATCAATAGGTAATTCTATCAAAACCCTGTTTATTTTCAAGGAGAAAGGCCTAGACAACTGCCAAGGCCCGGACCTATTTTATTAAATGTTGCGATCAAAGCCGGTCTCAATTCTTCAAGCTAATCAAAAAGAGAATGACCTTGCAGCATTGCAATGTGAGCCTCTTGATATGAGATATCTGCCTCCATTTCTTAAGATCCCCGGCAGCGCTTAAACTTTTTCGAGATCACGGCTATTGCGAAAGGTCATTGAACACCGTGCCTCCCAAGACCGCCGACACAATCAAAGAAACCGATATCTACCAAAAGTTCTCAAACAAGACACACGCAAAGAGGTATGGTTGTATCAATTTTGACCACACATGGCACATGATCCAAGGATGTTTTGGCAAGAGGAATAACCACGATTTGGATAGAAAGAGATCCCATCGATGTTGTGAAGAACCAATCTAACCGCTCCAACAAAGGATTATCCTGCAATCGACCATGTAAAACATCTTCCCTTCAAAGGAAGCTCCAAAAGACCAAGGTGACCAATTATCTCATAAACAAAAACATATCATTGATATCCCCACCGTAAGTTTCCTGTCAAGAGAGAATGAAAAAAGTCACCTAGCAAGAGCCAATGTTCCCAAGGGGATATTTAAGGATATAGACAACGACAAAATCATCTCGGCTAACCTCACAAGGCCCATGAGTAAACCGAGTCCACGCTCCCCATTATGCGGAGGTGGGTAACACACACAAACTCTGAATTTGAATGAGCTGACCCTTGAAGATGGAAGAGTTCCGAAACCAAAATTCCCAAGCACCAAAAAGGAGCAAAAGCAAAACTATCAAACCCCTTTAGGACAGAATTTTTAAATTGCTCAATATCAAAGTCGAGCATTTAGTTTTCTCAAGACAAAGAATAGAGCACCGGTTTTCCTCAATTTTACCTCTAACATCACGCTGTCCCGCTTCAATTGAGGCCCCGCACGCTCCAACATAATACATTCTAGTTAAAAAGGATGCATTATTCATAAGGAACATGCACAAGGAGATAGCAACGCAAACCGCATAAACCATACAGAACCCATTAATGTTCACAAAGAAACGAAAGGATATACCAAGTTCAAGATAAAGGACAAAACGATAAAGTAGCAGTTGGCAACAAAAGTGTAATACGGGGGAAGCTAAACATAAACCGGATCATCATTTAGCATGGTCATATTTAGAGCTTGGCGAGATGCCGTAAGCTTCTCCACCATTAACTTGTCGTGCAATGCCCAACATAGCCCGCCTCGGATGACATGAATGGCCTGGAGGGGGAACTTGAAGATCTTCGAGATCGTTGTGGCTCCACCGGGCCACCACTTGATCTTCTTAGCCTGGGTGAAAGGGAGAGGGCTTGATCATTGTAGATAGCTTAAAACCATTTGCCTTACACAGCGCCCGTCACCCGCCTATTGTAAGTCAAGGGCCCACTAACGGAGCTTTGATCGACCACCCCAGAACACTTTCCAAGCACGGGGAGGGTGGAAGTGAATCAAAAGACCGAGGCCTCAAGCATGTATTGGTTGGTTGTCCTCATCCGCATCATGGAATATTGAGATCGCCCTATTGGAAATTGGTTTTCCTTGGGCCGCCTCAATGACAAAGAAGACGATGATCTTGTATTGCTTGGATGTCGGCGCTTGTTGCACCAGATGGTCAATCGCTTTTCCTTTTCCCACCGTAGAACGGCCAGGGCGCCGCCGATGAAATGGGTGAATGCTCCAACCTTTGATGGCCCTACAATAGTGGTAGAAGAACTCGCCCCGCACACATACCGGGCGACGGCGATCCCGGTCCCTCGTGAGGAGACGGGATGGGCACAAGGTCTAGTCCCCACCTTGTGCTTTCTTCCCGAGGTACTACTTGAACTTGGGAAGAGCCACCTAGTCCGGATCGTGGTGTACATCACATTCAACTTGGTGCAGCCATGGACGGAACGAAATTCAAAGATGAACCCCTTTAAGTCCATATCCAGCAGCTCACCCCTGATCGCCATTGAGTCTCTTCAATGAACGAGTGGATAGGCGGGCAGAGTTCGCCAGCTGGGGAACTGGATTCCAATAAACCGAGTGTGTACAGCAACAATAGTTACTACCCTCCTCACCCACGGACGCCTAGAACATGCACCCTCTGGTGCAAACCGGATCTGGTAGGGGGTCCCAACTATGCCTAAGGTCGATGGTAACAGGAACAGGGAACGATGTTTACCTGTGTTCGGCCCTCTATGGAGGTAATACCCTCCCGCTTGATTGATCTTGATGAATATGAGTATTACAAGAGTTGATCTACCACGAGATTGTAATGGCTAAACCCTAGAAGTCTAGCCCGATGACTATGGTAATGAGTCTCCTCCTTCCAGATTAAGTCCCCCGGTTTATATAGACACCGGAGGATCTAGGGTTACACAAGGTCGGGTTACAAAGGAAAAGAATCTACATATTTGGTCGCCATGCTTTCCTTCCACGCCAAGGAGAGTCCTATCCGACACGGTGGCCGTTTCGATTCCAACCCATCCCGCCCATGGCTAAGGGACCGACGCCCGAGGACCCCTTTAGTCCGACTCCCAAAGCCCCGAACCGACTTCAATGACGAGGAGTCCACGCAGATTTGTCTTTGGCATTGCAAGGGGGTTCCCTTCTTCCTAACTCCAAGATATTCTTCGGATGTGATGATTGTATCCGACCTAATACACACCACACATAACCGCAAGAGAATATAATATTCCACGGGTCCAACTTCACGACAACTTTTACTACGGACATCACGCCGCCCTCATAATTTCGGACCGCTTTGTTTCACCGCCTCGCTCCAAAACGGGTTGTCATTACACGCCTTATGCAAGGAGATCGTGTCCCCTTATTAAGGGATTCTTTTATCGACACGACGGGGTAATCCAAACCACAGAAGGTACAACTCCTTGGGAATAGGCAAATTTTAAGGCCCGGAGGAGGCGCTCATATTCTTGGTTTTATAAAGGGGCATAGACCCGCCCCTCTCCATGCTTGCTTTTCCTTAACTCTACTACCTCAAGTTCCAACACCAGGTTTCACCCCGAAGCCCCCCATGTCCGGATCCAAAGGCAGGTGGGTGGCTTCTTCCATTATAGGAGGATATCGCAGTGTCGGGGTTGGGTGACATATGCCAATGGATGGCTTATCATGGTGGGAGCGAGTAGAACGTCCGGGCCGAAGCGGATGAGGCGAGACACAACGCCGGCGACTTTACCCGCTTGGCCTCCTAGGAGATAACACCCTGTCCCTCTGGGTCTCCGGATGATCACTAAGGCACTAGTGAGTACAAATGGTGCTCCTCGAGCGATGCTAGAGGTGGAAGAAGGCAATTTGCTTTCTCCCCAGGTGTGAGTCTAATTTAAAGGTTTCAACCTTTGCATGGGTGCCCCTGGGGG
>JAHIAM010017109.1:0-28445 GCA_021605205.1 Aegilops longissima | reverse complement strand
CTCTAGTCGAAGAGAGCAACGCCCGCTTCATCGCCACCAACGCCATCAACGCTGCCGGTCTCTCCACCACCTCCGCCATGGCTCAAAGCCGACAAGGGAAGGGCGTGAAGTCGGCCGAGGCGCAGCTGCTCGCGGGCGCTGCGAAGGAGCGCCTTCTCCCCAGCTCGACGCAAAGGAGCCGAGGAGGGCTACTACCTCTTCGTCGACGGAGACGCGGGCGCATCCACGCACGAAGGTACTTCTCCGCCGCGATCGAGGCCGCTGCAACCCTTCTTCGCGCTTTATTAGGGGCTCTCCGCCTTTTCTCGAAGTTCATGATATCATGAACACCTACGGGTTTCGCCTTGATTTCACCCCAACGCTGTCTCGACCATGGCGGCCAGACACCTTGCGAAAACTTTGTCGGAGTCCACCCAACGCTGCTGCCCTTTCTCCGCCACTTCTTCATGCCCCTGCTGAGAGAGGAGAGCCACTTGTTGGAGGGGATTGCTTGGATCTCCAGGATTGGCAAGAAAGAAGCCTATCTCGAAGGAGAGCTCGCAGCAAGTGGGAGGAGGAGAGCCGATTGGTGTTGGATCGCTGAGGAGTAACCTGCAGTCTTTCACTTCCCAGCGCCAAACTCCCATAGCGCGCTGCAACGATTGGAGCAACTTTGCACCGGAGGATGAGGTTGAAGATTGCTGTGACTCGGATCTTGCGCCTCATGCTTGCTTACTCATCACAAGCACAGCTTGGCGAGATTTCGGCCACAGATCGCTTCCCTTGCAGGAGAGGAGGAGACCTGCTTGGGAGTTCCAAAACCCGGGATATCATGAGGTTGCGCCCGTCCTCAACCACGAATTTCACCGCCTTGGAGTTGGACGCAATGCTTCTGGAGCTGTTCAAGCACGACTCGATCACCCCGAGTGGTTTATGTTGCCGAGGGGGTCGCCCCATTGTGCAACAACTCTTCGCCGGACCGTGATCCCAGCGCTTATGATGCCCTTGTGCGATTCAGATGGGATCGCTCCAACTCGGCAAGAGCCTCATGGACGACGCTGTAGGCGGCAGTTCTTCGATAGCTTGGAAGAAGTGCCGATCCGCGCCTGACGCAGCAGAAGTGGCTCACCCATGACACCACCGACGCCGAGATGCAGCAGATCGCCACCAGGCTGGAGGGAGGCAGTAGCAGCTACACACCGGCGAACTGGGTTCACTGTGGAGGAGGCAGAGGCACTGAGGCGGCAAGCCTTGCCGATCGAGAGGAGCTTGCCGGGGAGGGAGGAGCAGGCCGAGCCCGGTTGAGGAGCGAGTCCGCTGAGGGCGCCTCCCCACACCTTCAAGTAGCTTGTCGCGAAGCGGAGCCCGCAGCTCCACCAAGAAGGCGCTCAAGGCCGGGAAGTGACGGGCGGTAGACGGGCCAACACAGCAGATGCAGCGACGCGCTTCCACCAAGGGTAGTAATCACTGTTGCTGGGATCACCTCCACACCGCTGCAAATAACCGAGGCGGATCTTCGCCACCGCTGCCACCCCTACCAAGCGGGTCAAGGGAACTCTACCTCCGCTTCTTCGCACCGGAGGCGAGCCGAATTTGATCTCTCCGCCAGCTCCGACGAGGAAGAAGAAGAAGAGTAAGTTTCTATACTGTGCTTGTATTTCTTCAATTTGGTTGCTTTTGTCTTGTATCCTGATTTGTTTCATTCTCGACTCTTCCTTTTCAGGCGCTGGTCCAGAGAGCGTCAAGAGAGCTAAGACCCCGTGGTTGTCATCAAAGACGATCCCCTGCGTGGCAACAGGAGGCGTTCTGAGACCCCTTTGCCGACCCGCAATTCCTTATCAGCAGCCTCAAAGACAGCCCCCAGCCAGAAGTACATGGTTTATTTCACTGTTGAGCGTGCATGGGTGCTCCTTCTTTGTTGATATCTGAATGTTGGTTTGTGCAGGAGCAGAGCAGCTTCACCAGAGCGCCTGAAATCGCCCTCGAAATGCCATCTGCTTCTACTACACCGCCAAGGAGGATTCTCTGCAAGGGAGCTGCCTCCGCAAGGGATGCTTCTCCGACAAGGAAGCTTCTCGTACAAGGGCAGCGCCAAGCTGATCCTCCGTGGTTGAGACCAGCGGCCACAGATCCCATCGCAGTAATCTTTTGACCAAAATTTCCTTGCCCTTTCTTTCTTCGTTTCTTTTGAACATTTGCTTGATCGTTCTTTTTCTTTGTCTGGTCGCCGATCCATCTCGCCGCAGAACCGATGGAGACCGAGGTCGCCAAGCGAGGATTACGCGCAGGCAACACCGACGAAGTCGCCACCATGAAAGAAGAGGCTGGCGCTGAGGGTCCGCCAAGCGAGAGGCCGCCAAGGCCGCCGCTGCAAAGGTCTGGCGAGGGTTCCGTTTAACGATCGACGACCTCGAGGCCCTGTGGAGCGCCAGCGCTACGCCGATGTAACACCTCGGATACGATTTTCCATATTCGTAATCCACTCTTGCTTTTTCCGGAGATGTGTTTTATTATTTCCTTCGTGGTTGGGTTTTGTCGGTTGTTTTGCATTTTGTTCTTGTTCTGCATCTCATCTCATGGCATCATCTCGCATTTCATCCGCATGTTTTTCAAAACTTGCATCCGCTCGGTTCCGCCGGTTCTTCTCCGTTGTTCGCTCCGAGTCCGGTTACACTTGCACGCTACGCTGCACCTCCAAATATTATTTTATAGTGGTATAAAATGTTCTCTAATGGGTTGCAACTTGTCGCGGTCTTATTATAGTGTAGACAGGCCGCCTGCCAAGTTTCACATGATTCGAGTCCATTTGATAGCCCAACTGTTAAACCTACTACCGCGATATAGCCAGATATTCGCTTGACGTTTTCGGTCTCCGAAACAGATGCCGGGTCGCCTGCTCTCTCTCTTCTCAGCCCGAGGCATTCTACACAGCCCACCAACCTTCTCTCGACTGGTCCGCTTGATCGCGATCGGAGGCCTCAAACCCCTCCTAACCCCCAAACCCTAATTTCTGCCTAAGGAAGCCCCCTTCCATTTTTGGGTTCCTTCCTTCCTCGAATCTGTGGCCCCAACCACCTGCGCCATTTCTCCTCGCTGTCCGGCTGGCCCACCTCATCCTCACATGGCATAGCCCTGGTTGGCCAGCCGCCACCCTGAGGCGTCACCTCAGCCAACCGGGAGTCGCCACTGGCCTCCCCGCTCACTTCATCATGGGGCCCGCCAGGCTCATGGGAGGCCCGCCTGCCCCCTGACTGGGCCGAGACGCCCAAGGCCAAGGCCACCTCCCCTGGCGCTGGCCTCCTGAAGCTCCTGACTCACACAGGCCCTGATCTGCCTGCTGTCAGCATGGCGAGCTGCCTCATTGACAGCCCTTGCTGCTGAGCACTCACACAAGCCACCGGACCCCTGTGTCCTGGCCAGGCCCTCTTCCTTCTTCCTTCGCCCTCGTCCTCTCTCTCACCTCGCCTTCTCTCTTTTTCCTCCTCAGAGCCTCGCCTCGGCCTCTATCGCTGTGGATTCGCCGCTGCCGGAACGGAGTCCCATGGGCTAGGTCCGTCTGGATCTGGGCCGGAGCCGCCCCCATGGCCTCCTTCGCCTCGGCTGAGTTCTCGATCCATCCGCGCTGCTGCCATGGATCGAGATCCAGCCACCTGGCCGGGCCTGCTGACTCATTACAGGTCAGAATCGCCAAAGGCTCCAGCCTAGCCTCCCCACGGCTCAGCTCTGCTCACAAGGCCTGGCCTGGCCTCGCCTGCCTTCGCTCCGACTGGCCGAAGCCTCCTGTGCCCAAGGCCTCACCTGGCTCTCCTTCTGCTCGACGGGCCGAGCCCAATGTGAGCCGCCCACCCCCAAATTTCTCCCTGGCATTGTTGGCCTAGCTAGCTGCCCGATATGTTTTTTTTCCTGATCTTGAATTTAGACATTATCCAGAGACTGCAGTTTTTCAAAACCCCCTAAGCTTCATGCATATCCTAACTAATTAACTGCATCGATCTAAATAAATTATATATGAAACTTGCTCAGAATTTTGTCTAGTTTCATAATATGCAGTTTACATCCATGTTTGAAATGTTTAAATTGATGTTTGCATTTAATTTGCTAATATGCCATGCTAAAATGCTTTATTTCATAACTAAATAACTGTGAATCGGCTTTTAAATAAACTTTATATGTAATTGGGGTGGAAAATGCCTAGTTTAACATGGTAGCATTACTTTTGCATGTTTAACAACTCTAAAATTTGCTTTAGGTCAGATCTGTACCGAATCCATAATTTGCATATGGGGGTTTTTCCTAATTGTTGTTTGTTGTTTCCGCCTCATTTAAACTTGCCTAAATAGGTAGTTTCATTATGCTTCACCTCTTGCCATGTTTAATAACATTTAATATTGTTGGTTCCCTAACCGAGAGAGAACTAAATAATTGATGTGGTGTTTTGTCAATATGCAACTCTGCATATTGAGCTCCACTTAACTTGTAGTGTTGTTTGTGCATATTGCCATGCCATGCCTCTTTAACCGACATGCATCATACTTGTTTGTGCATCATGCCATGTTTATGTGATGGTTGTTTACTATGTTGTTTGCTTCTTTCCGTTTGTTTCTCTCGTTAGCTTCGGTTTCTGCTCCGGAGTTGTGAGGATTCATTCGACTTCGTCCGCTTGTCTTCTTCATGGACTCGTTTTCTTCCTTATGGATTTCGTGCAAGATGACCATACCTCGAAATCACTTCTATCTTTGCTTGCTAGATGCTCGCTTTTTGCTATGCCTATGCTATGATGCCTACCACTTGCTATATCATGCCACCCACATTGCCATGTCAAACCTCTAACCATCCTTTCCTAGCAAACCGTTGATTGGCTATGTTACCGCTTTGCTCAGCCCTCTTATAGCGTTGTTAGTTGCAGTGTGAAGATGAAGTTTGTTCCTTGTTGAACATGGAGATGTTGTTCCTTGTTGGAACATGTTTACTTGTTGGGATATCACAATATATCTTATTTAATTAATGCATCTATATACTTGGTAAAGGGTGGAAGGCTCGGCCTTATGCCCGGTGTTTTGTTCCACTCGTCGCCTCTAGTTTCCGCCATATCGGTGTTATGTTCCTGATTTTTATGTCCCTAACGCTGTCGGGTGATTTATGGGACCCCTTGACAGTTCGCTTTGAATAAGACTTTTCCAAAGAAGGCCCAACATTGGTTCTACTATTTGCCTCACCACCACCTATATTTCCCTTTGGGAGTAATTAACCCAAGGGTCATCTTTATTTAGCCCCCCTGGACCAAGTTTCTCTAAGTGCTGGTCCAAACGAGCTACCATGGGCCACCTTGGGGAAACTTGAGGTTGGTTTTACTCAGAGCTAGTCTCATCCGGTGTGCCCGAGAACGAGATATGTGCAGCTCCTATCGGGATTGTCGGCGATCGGGCGGCTTTGTCTGGTCTTGTTTTATTGTGTGAATGTCTTGTAGCCGGATTCCGAGACTGATCGGCTTCCCGGGAGAAGGTCTATTCTTCGCTGATCGCGAGAGCTTATCATGGGTTGTTGGGACACCCTCGCAGGTTTTGAACTTTCAAAGCCGTGCTCATGTTATGTGGCAGATGGGAATTTGTTAATGTCCGTTGTAGAAAACCCGGTTGATCTTAATTAAAATACACCAACTGTAAAGGCGAATCGTGAGTGCTCTTTTTCGGGTTGATCGAAGGAGAACACGGTCTTGGGTTATGTTTGACGTAGTAGGAGTTCAGATCACTTCTTGATCATAGTTGTTCGACCGCGCTTTGCCTTCTTCTCGCCTCTTTATGTATGTTAGCCACCATATATGCTAGTCGCTTGCTGCAGCTCCACCTCACTACCCTGTCCTACCTTTTAAGCTTAAATAGTCTTGATCTCAAGGGTGTGAGATTGCTGAGTCCCCGTGACTCACAGATACTTCCAAAACCAGTTTGTGTGCCGATGAGACTGCAGGGGATGCACCCGAGCTCAAGGAGGAGCTCGATGAAGATCTTGTTCATTGTGTTGTTTCGCTTCAGCTTGATCAAGAGGGAGCTCAGCTGGGACGATCGGGATCTGTAGCATTTGGGGTAGTCTTTTTTATTTTGGTTCCGTAGTCGGACCTTGATTGTATCTTATATGATGTAATGTTTTACCTATGTATTGTGTGAAGTGGCGATTGTAAGCCAACTATGTATCTCTTTTCCTTATGTATTACATGGGTTGTGTGAAGATTACCTCATTTATGACATTGCTTTCAATGCGGTTATGTTTCTAAGTCGTGCTTCGACACGGGAGATATAGCCGATCGAGGGCGCTAAGTTGGTAATCGAGCCTTCCCACTTAGGAGCCCCCTACTTGATTGTTTGTCGACGTTGTTGAGTCTAGAATGGAAAATGTTTTGAGTCTTAGGATTATATATATCGGAGAGTAGGATTCTTTTTACTCCCTCAGTCCCTTCGCTGATCCGGGTGAGGTATCCCGACGAGAGTTTTGACTTTTCTCTCCTCAAATTTCACTAAAATTTTTTTAGGATCACGGGTATCTTGGAATCGTTCGATGGTTTTGTGACGAGAACATTGTTCTTGGTGCCTCCGACATTTAGGGTTGTGGCAGTGTCCCGGGAGTTGAGCTCCGAGGTGTTGTCGCCACAATTTTATCGCTGCGTTCGAATACCTGAGTTTTACCGACATCGAAATCTCTTTGTGCAGTTGTTGGTGAGATAACCCTGATAGCCCAAAGATCGTATGAAAAGGGAGTATTGCCATGACTTGTATAACGGATGTTTTTCAAGGTCGAGGTACACGATTTCGAGTTTTCTTGGTTATGTGTTGACGGATGGATACAAATGGATCTAGGTATTGTTAGTTTGGGTGATATATTTTGTGTCCCCAGATCCCCAACACCAGATTGCATAACCAGAAAGTTTCGGAGTTTATAGGTGGGAATTCTAGTAGCTACAGGATTTTCTTCCGGCTGATGTATGATTTGAGATTGGGGTTCAACGTCTAGTGGTCCGCCCATTCACGGTCGATTTACAGTGGTCGCGAGACGCCTTAAAGAATCCTTGGCTATGCTGATTCGGGACGCCTTGTTTGTCATTCGTGACGTCCGCTATACGTCAGGTCCGTAGGGCCCCACCACTAACACTTTGGGCGTAAATTCTATCATGTGTTTGTTCCGCTCATTCTTGAAGCCAACTTTGTTTTTGTTTTGTGTTGTGGTATTCGAGTTGCTTCAATGTCAAGTGTTGATTCCATACCTTTCCTAATTGGTGTTCTCATATTGCTATGTGAATACTAATCCTTCTTGATCATTGAGCTTGTCATGTTAATTCTTTTCCAACCGGCGTGGCTTCTCTTTAAGTGAATCCGATCATTCCAACATTCGCAAGATCAATTCTAAGCTTTTCTCAACGGTGTTCGCTTCATCCGTCCCAAGTTGCCTTTTGTTTTCCCGCCCCACCCTTTTTTTCTTCAAAGACTCAGATATCTTAATCAAGTATCCATTTTATTGAGTGAAGTTTCTTCATTCTTTTCCTTTAATGTTTTATCCGGTGATTTCTCATGAAGACGCTAAGAAAGCTTTCAACCTTATCATTGTTCCATTCTAATTTTTCTTCTCCCACTTGACTTAAGTCAAGTTTTCAGGTTGATCGATTCTTTTCATCATTTCAAATGTTTTCATGTCGGTGCATCTCTTAATCATCCACTTTCGCTATTCAATTGTTCCGAATGTTGAAGATATCTCGAAGATTCTAGTTTCCATTCTCAATTCACTCAAGTTCTTTTTGAGATTGCTATCTCTTTCAAGCCATTTAATTTCCCACTGCAATATCTATTTCAAACAATTGTTCAACGGTGGTTCTTTTGAGTGGGCCCTAACCCACGTGTCTTTTTTTCGTGATCTTACCCGACTCTTCTAATTTTCCAGAGCTATCCCCAAATTCATTGCAAAGTTTGACGAAGAATGAATTATCATCAAATTGGTTTTCCCAAGATCTTCCAAATTATTTTCATTGTTGGTTCAACCTTTCTAATTTTCATTCCGAGTGCTTCAATAATTCATGGTGATGTTTCTCGTCGCTATTCTCGAATTTTGAAGACCAAGAAGAGTTTTCTTTAATCTTGGTCCGCTCTCTTCAAGATTCATGGTTATAGCTTGATGCCATCCTCTCATAATTGTTTTCATTGTGAGAATTCTTTTCACCCATCCGGGGCAATTCAGAGTCTTTTTCAGTTTGATTCTTCTGAGCTCATCATCTCAGAATTATTCATTCAAGCTGCTCAACTCGGCTTTTCCAAATCTCTCCGTGCATCGTCAAATATCCTCTAATCAGTCCATGATCTCTTCGCTCTAATGTATCTAAGTTTTTGTCAAGCATCTTTATTAGTTTTCCAATTCTTCCCGTGAATTGTGCCTTTGCTACGCTCATTCTCAATTATTATGGTGGTTTGTTCAAGAGTCCTCTTCCTTCGTTATCATATAGACTCATTCGTTCTTTCCAATCCTACCGGTGAATTGCTGAAGACCTTCCCAAGTTTACGCCATATCTATCTTAATCTTTTCTACGAGAATAAGTAGTAGGCCTAATCCATTGCTTGTCATCAATTAAATTGGTGAAGGATACGATAACATAATTTTGTTCTTGTTTCATCCAAGTGATTGACTCATTCTTCCGGAGTTCGTAATGGTATCAATTTCTCAGTTCTAAGTTGTTCATCTCTTCTTCCGGAGTTTGTTCATCATATCACAATTTCAGTACGAGATACTTCATCTTGTCTTTCCGGAGTTCCAAGTTTTCTCGGTTATATAATTTCAAAGCTTCATCTAATCACTGCAAGGCTTCACCTTGTGTTGTCAACTTCTCTTTCTTTTATCATCCTTTTGTTTACCGGAGTTCTTCATGGAGGTTCTACATGGTGGTTCGTCAAGGACCCCTTTCATTCGTCATTTGGTCTTCAAGATCTCTCGGAGTTATGATCCGCCAAGCTATACTCAAAATTGAACATGGTGCTCAACACATGTTTTGTTTTGAGGAGTTCAAGCATTCTTCTTCTTGCATTCCGAAGTGCAATTCTTTCTACCTTATCTCTTGAGATGGTGTTATGTCATTCTCGACAATTTGAGTTCGTGTTTCATGATTCACATGTTGTCAAGAATGAGGTATTTTAAATCCATCAATCTCTTCATTGGAGTTATCTTGGGCTATATTTCACCTAAAGCTTTCCCTAAGGATTGTTGCTATTTATGGTGCTTATTAATGACCCAAGTTCTTCATTTGTCCTCCTGTAAATAAGTTTTCGCCTCCTTGTTGATATCAATCCAATCGCTTGTTTCCGCAATGGCGTAAGCTCACCTCATAATGTGGAGATGTTTCCATAAGCCCACTACAAGTTTATTCATTTCGTTGTTGGTTTTCCAACAACCCGCTCAATTCTTCTTTGCAAGGGTGCTTTTCCAAGTTCATTTGTAAGGTTGTCATTTTCTTCTCCATTCCTTTATTCCAACGACTATCTTCAATTTTTTCTTCCGGAGGCATCGTGATGTTGCACTCTTCACCCATCATCTTCTTTTGTCAAGATCATGTTATTTTCTTGCTTATCCATTTAACCGAGTGTCATGTTTTCATTCGAAGTTCTCTCATCTTATCAAGTTTTGCCTCCTCCTCAACCGGAGAGCTGTCTGAAATCTTTCTTACCCTTGTGCTCTTTTTCAATAGTTCCGAGGCAGATGTTGTTGATGTCATCAAGTATAACCCCATCTTCTCAAGTTCATGTTATATTACTTCCATGTTCAATCGAGTGCTGCCCAATTCTTCCTCTCTCATCTTGTTTTAAACGGAGTGGTTTCAATTCTATCTTGTCCATTAAACTCTTGATTCATGCCTTTTCAACCTTTCTGTTATCGTAATGTTCCTTGTTCCTCTTTCCTAACGGATTGTTTTCAACCTTGTTCATCTTCGCTTGTGTTTTTTTTCTTTCATTTTGTTCAACCTCTCAAGGTTCTTTGGTTTCATTCGCTTGTCAAAGAAGCAACTTAGTTTTACCTCTTTCTTCCTCTTCCTTTTCCTCCGGTGCCATCCTAGATCTCGGACGAGATCCTCTCGTAGTGGTGGAGTGTTGTAACACCCCGGATACAACTTTCCATATTCAGAATCTCGACTTTTGCCTTTTCCGGAGATGTGTTTTATTATTTCCTTCGTGGTTGGGTTTTGTCGGTTGTTTTGCATTTTGTTCTTGTTCTGCATCTCATCTCATGGCATCATCTGATTTCATCCGCATGTTTTTCAAAACTTGCATCCGCTCGGTTCCGCCGGTTCTCTCCGTTGTTCGCTCCGAAGTCCGTTACACTTGCACGCTACTCGCTGCACCTCCAAATATTATTTATAAGTGGTATAAAATGTTCTCGAATGGGTTGCAACTTGTCGTGCGGTCTTATTATAGTGTAGACAGGTCACCGCCAAGTTTCGTCAGATTCGAGTCCATTTGATAGCCCAACCGTAAAACCTACTACCGCGATATAGCCGGTATATTCGCTTGACGCTGTCTCCGAACAGATGCCGGGTCGCTCTCCTCTCTCTTCTCAGCCCGAGGCATTCTACACAGCCCACCAACCTCTTCTCTCGATCGGGTCCGGCTTGATCGCGACGGAGGCCTCAAAACCCTCCTAACCCCCCAAACCCTAATTCTGCCTATAAAAGGAAGCCCCCTTCCATTTTGGGTCTTCCTTCCTTCCTCAAACCGCGCTCCAACCACCACCTCAGGCCGCTTCTCTCGCTGTCCAAGGCCCACCTCATCCTCGCCACTTATAAGCTCCTGGTTGGCTGGCCACCCGAGGCGTCGCTTCAGCCAACCGGGAGTCGCCACTGCCTCCCCTCGCTTCCCACTTCATCTGGGCCCGCCAGCTCATGGGAGCCCGCCTGGCCCCGATCTGGGCCGAGACGCCTACCACAAGCCACTTCCTCCCCCGCGCCTGCCTCCCGAGCTCCTGGATTGGCCACTGGGCCTGATCTGCTTGTTGCCGGCGTGACTGCCGCCTCACGACGAGCCTGGGTGCCGAGCACTCTACACCACTGACCCTGTGTCCCGCCAAGGCCTTCTTCCTTCCCTTCGTCCTCCTCTCTCACACTCGCCTTCTCTCTTTTCTCCTCTCGCAGAGCCTCGCCTCGCCGCACGATCGCGGTGGATCTCGCTGCTGTCGGAACGGAGTCCTCATGGCTAGGTCCGTCTGGATCCAGGCCGAGCCGCCGCCCCATGGCCTCCTTCGCCTCGCCGGAGTTCTCGCCATCCGCTGCTGCCGCCATGGATCGAGATTCAGCCATCTGGCCGGGCTGGCTGACTCCGGCCACAGGCCGTGAACTCGCCAAGGCTCAGCCTAGCCTCCCCACGCCTCAGCCTCGCGCCAAGCCAGGCTTGCCTGGCTCGCCGCCTGCCTTCTTCGCTCGACCACCGGCAAGCCTCCTGTGCCCAAGAGGCGCCTCACGGCTTCTCGCCTTCGCTTCCGACGTGCCGAGCCTAATGTGAGCCGCTTCCACCCCAGCCTCCTGTGCATTGTTGGCCTAGCCAGCTTCTGCCCGATATGTTTTTTTCCCGGATCTATGAATTTAGACATTATCCGAGACTGCAGTTTTTCGTAAAACCCCTAAGCTTCATGCATATCCTAACTAATTAACTGCATCGATCTAAATAAATTATATATGAAACTTGCTCAGAATTTTGTCTAGTTTCATAATATGCAGTTTACATCCATGTTTGAAATGTTTAAATTGATGTTTGCATTTAATTTGCCAATATGCCATGCTAAAATGCTTTATTTCATAACTAAATAACCAGAATCTGCTTTTAAATAAACTTTATATGTAATTGGGGTGGAAAATGCCTAGTTTAACATGGTAGCATTACTTTGCATGTTTAACAACTCTAAAATTTGCTTTAGGTCAGATCTGTACCGAATCCATAATTTGCATATGGGGTTTTTCCGAATTGTTGTTTGTTGTTTCCGCCTCATTTAAACTTGCCTAAATAGGTAGTTTCATTATGCTTCACCTCTTGCCATGTTTAATAACATTTAATATTGTTGGTTCCCTAACCGAGAGAGAACTAAATAATTGATGTGGTGTTTTGTCAATATGCAACTCGCTGTATATTGAGCTCCACTTAACTTGTAGTGTTGTTTGTGCATATTGCCATGCCATGCCTCTTTAACCGGACATGCATCATACTTGTTTGTGCATCATGCCATGTTTATGTGATGGTTGTTTACTATGTTGTTTGCTTCTTTCCGGTTTGTTTCTCTCGTTAGCTTCTTGCTTGCTCCGAGTTGTGAGGATTCATTCGACTTCGTCCGCTTGTCTTCTTCATGGACTCGTTTTTTTCCTTATGGGATTTCGTGCAAGATGACCATACCTCAAATCACTTCTATCTTTGCTTGCTAGATGCTCGCTTCTTTGCTATGCCTATGCTACGATGCCTACCACTTGCTATATCATGCCACCCACATTGCCATGTCAAACCTCTAACCATCCTTTCCTAGCAAACCGTTGATTGGCTATGTTACCGCTTTGCTCAGCCCTCTTATAGCGTTGTTAGTTGCAGTGAAGATGAAGTTTGTTCCTTGTTGAACATGGAGATGTTGTTCCTTGTTGGAACATGTTTACTTGTTGGGATATCACAATATATCTTATTTAATTAATGCATCTATATACTTGGTAAAGGGTGGAAGGCTCGGCCTTATGCCTGGTGTTTTGTTCCACTCTTGCCGCCTCTAGTTTCCGCTATATCGTGTTATGTTCCTGATTTTTGCGCCCCTAACGCTGGTCGGGTGATTTATGGGACCCCTTGACAGTTGCTTTTGAATAAGACTTTTCCAAAGAAGGCCCAACATTGGTTCTACTATTTGCCTCACCACCACCTATATTTCCTTGGGAGTATTTAACCCAAGGGTCATCTTTATTTAGCCCCCCGACCAATGTTTCTCTAAGTGCTGGTCCAAACGAGCTGATCATGGGCCACCTTGGGGCAACTTGAGGGTTGGTTTTACTCGTAGCTAGTCTCATCCGTGTTGCCTCGAGAACGAGATATGTGCAGCTCCTATCGGGATTGTCGGCGATCGGGCGGCTTTGCTGGTCTTGTTTTATTGCTGTGAAATGTCTTGTAGCCGGATTCCGAGACCGATCGGCTTCCCGGGAGAAGGTCTATTCCTTCGCTGATCGCGAGAGCTTATCATGGGCTGTTGGGACACCCGCAGGTTTTGAACTTTCAAAGCCGTGCCCGCGGTTATGTGGCAGATGGAAATTTGTTAATGTCCGTTGTAGAAAACCCGGTTGATCTTAATTAAAATACACCAACTGGTAGCGTAACTGTGAGTGCTCTTTCGGGTTGATCGAAGGAGAACACGGTTTCGGGTTATGTTTGACGAAGTAGGAGTTCAGGATCACTTCTTGATCATAGTTGTTCGACCGTGCTTTTGCCTTCTTCTCGCCTCTTTTTATGCGCATGTTAGCCACCATATATGCTAGTCGCTTGCTGCAGCTCTACCTCACTACCCTGTCCTACCTTTTAAGCTTAAATAGTCTTGATCTCGCTGGTGTGAGATTGCTGAGTCCCCTGACTCACAGATACTTCCAAAACCAGTTTGCAGTGTGCCGATGAGACTGCAGTGATGCACCCGAGCTCAAGGAGGAGCTCATGAAGATCTTGTTCATTGTGTTGTTTCGCTTCAGCTTGATCAAGAGGGAGCTCAGCTGGGACGATCGGGATCTGTAGCTTTGGGGTAGTCTTTTATTTTGGTTCCGTAGTCGGACCTTGATTGTATCTCAGATGATGTAATGTTTTACTCATGTATTGTGTGAAGTGGCTATTGTAAGCCAACTATGTATCTCTTTTCCTTATGTATTACATGGGTTGTGTGAAGATTACCTCATTTATGGCATTGCTTTCAATGCGGTTATGCTCTAAGTCGTGCTTCACACGTGGAGATATAGCCGATCGAGGGCGTTATAGCCACCGCCGATCCCTCCGCCATCGGTGCAGCGTCAGTTCAAGAGCCCCAGCCCGCCGCTTATCTCAAGGTCAAGCGACGGTGTTCATCAAGCTCCCCGAAGTCGAGCCTGTATGCCGGGTCAAGGGGAGACTTTTGACGAAGAACTGCTCGCCTCGCCTGGTTGTCGCTGGTTGACGCGCCAAGCAGCAGCAGCAAGTAGTCTGAGGAGGAGGGCTGCTGAAGAAGTCTTGCCGCTCTACCGCCGCCTCGACAAGCCAAGTTGGAGTCCTGGAAGCACTTGTCGCGAGGGGCGGAGCAGACATGGAGAAGTGCCAAAGAGCTCCGGCGCCAACCAAGAAGCTCTCCGAACGTAGCAAGAGCGGAGCAACTCTCAAGAGCGCACCGCTTTCATCCTTGAGAAGGCTGAGGTCGAGGAGCGAGCAACGGCTTGCTGCCGAGAAGCTATCTGCGCAAGAAGGCGAAGTTGGCGCAGCGGAAGATCAACCTTGACAGCTATGAGGAAGAGCTTGCTGCCATGAGCAATCAATTGGCGGAGCTCAAGGAAGCAAAGGACGCCGCAGCAGCTGCCGAGGCCGCCAAGAAGGAGTTAGAGACTACAGACGCGAATCGAGGCCAACTCCGTAAGAGCGGCGAGGAGCTTGCTGCGCTGAAGCACGAAGCGAGAAGGACGCCTACACTTGGCGAAGTTGCAGGGCCGCCTCGCTGAAAAGATCAAAGAGCTCGATGCCGCCAAGGACTCCAAGGCAGATCTTGAGCTGAAGCCGACCACCCCGATGGAGACGCTTGACGGTGCCAAGGAGCGGAGGTGGCCCTCATGGAGACGATCAAGACCAACGAGGAGCTTGCCGACGAGTGCCACGACCGCCTGTAACACCTTCAGAGAGAACGTGATGCACCGGACGGAGGGTCTTGTGGATACCGCCGCCGCCATTGACAAGGAGCTGATGGAGCTGGGATGGTGGATCTTGGGTACTCTTCCGACGAGCTGCCTCCAACCCAGCGCCAAGCTCAGCTTGTTCCTCAAGGGCGTAGTGACGGCTCAGAAGCGATCGGGAAGAGATCCCAAACAGTGGCCGAGGAATCGCGCCAGATCCAAGGGAGCTCTCCAAGGTGTTGATGAAGGTGGCCTTCCGCAATCCAGGCCTCAACCTCAACGGCGCCCTCCGATCCTGCCGCCAGATGCCGATGTGGAGGCGCCAAAGCCCTTGTCGCACCCATTGTGGACAAGGTGGGCAAGATCGTTGGTTGATGGCGCACCAGAGACTAGGCCGCCAATTTTATCTTTCCTCGTCGCCGCTGATCATGTTTAGGAGAACAATTTATTATATCTCATGAAAGCTATTTTGTAATATAACTCTATCTTAGGCAATGATTGCAATGTTATTTTTTGACTTGATTCCTTCCTTTGTATGTTTGTGCCCTACGCTTAGGGAACTTGTCGGCTGCTGGCACCTTTGTCATGAAGCTGCTGAGTGGGAACGTCAAGCAGCCTCGTCAAGGGCGCCGCTCCGACAAGCAACCTTGTCGCAACTAGTTGCAGCTCACTTAAGTTGTTGAGCGGACTCAAACAAAGTAAGGGCAAACTAGCTACGAGTTGGTTCCTCCGCGCACAGACATGTTTTCCATACAAAGTACTATCGCTCGAGGAAGATAACTTGAAAATTTAAAACCGATTGCTCAAACTTTGGCAACTTAGCTTTTCTCGCTGCTTGCTTCCCGACAAGGTGAAACTTCCTCGAGCAACGCTTGGTCCATGGCATTATCTTTCCATCCCCCTGGTTAACTTGTGTGCGAGGGAACCTTCCTTTCTTTGAGAAAGAGAATGAAGAGAAAATAGTTATGGAGCCTTGTGGCTCGTTATTGCTTATGGTGTGGATGCTGCACAAAATGTCGATAACACATGCAAAATGAAGATTATGAAAGCATGTAGTTGACAAGTTGTGCGAACACATGAGCTTTACTTATGCACGGGTCTCAGGCCCGCTTTGTACAAAGGATTACATGCAACATCGGCAAGACTTGTATAAAAGGTGGTTGCCGAACAGGTTCTCGCAACCGCGCTTCTATGGGTAAAACTTACGAAGATGCTCGATGTTCCAAGAGTTGCTCACCGAATGCCATCTTCGGTCTCAAGGCGGACAGCGCTGGCCTAGTGACTGCTTCACCCGACAAGGGCCTTCCCACTTCAAGGCCAACTTGTTGGAATTTCTGGGGACTGAACGCTACCAAGAACAAGGTCGCTTTCCTCGAGACTTCTGTATTAACTTTATGGGCTATGGTAGCGGCGCAAAGCTTGTCGGTAACGAGCAGCTCAGACAAGAGCTCAAGACGGTCCTCCTCAAGGAGCAGCGCCACATCTTGTCGCAGCTGCTCTTGCTCAAGCTCATCATGCTTAGTACTCGAGGTGACCCAGATACGAAGTTCCGTGGGGAGAACTGCCTCTGCCCATAGACTAGAGCGAAGGTGTCTCGCCTGGCTTTGATTTGGCGCTGCTCGATCGACCAAAGAACCACCGCAGCTCCTCAATCCAGCTTTCTTCCGCACTTGTGCAGCCCGGCAAAAGTTCTGGTCTTGAGCCCACACAACACTTCAAAGATTTGCCCTCTCCGCTGACCATTGCTTCTGGATGAGCAATGGCGGCAGATCTTGGCGCCAAGATCTTGGACGATCGCATGAAGGTGCGGCTCGTGAATTGTGTGTCGTTGTCGGTGATGATCCTCGTTAGAATTCCAAACGCAAACAATTGACCAAGAACTTGATCGCTGATCGTGGTTGTCACCTTCTCATCGCTTCCACTTCCGCCACTTTGTGAACTTGTCGATTGCAACGCATAAGTACTCAAAGCCCCGACAGCTCGGGAAAGGGGCCGAGGATGTCGAGCCCCTGCACCAAAAATGGCCAGATGAAGGGATCGCCTCGAGAGCTTGAGCTGGCTGTATCTGCTTGGAATGGAACTGCACGCTTCATACTTGGTTACTTGTGTAGTTGCATCCTCGGAGGGCTGTCGGTTTGAAGAAACCTTGCCGGAAAGCTTTGCCGGTAGTGCTTCTGCGCCAATGTGGTGACCACATATGCCTCGTATATCTCGCCAACAGCTTCGCCCATCTTCCCGTGAATACACTTCAATTTCACACCGCTGAGTCTTCTTCTCGCATAGCAGTCGGTCGACAAACCGGTACATACTTGATGCCGGGCTACTCTCTCCGCTTCTTCTTGCTCTTCGAAGTTCTCCTGTCTCAAGGAAATGGACAATCTTCAGGCTCCATGCCGGAGCTTATGCTCGACAACAAGGACTAAAGGCACATCTGCTGTCATGGAACATCCGCTTACTGCAAGAACTCGGTTCGCCGAGCTTGATGTTCCCGTAAGCTTGCCGAGCAAGACTTGTCGGGAGCGCCCGCTTCAACGAAACAAACCTTAGGGCTTGCCGGAGCAGACTCGCCTCAAGACTTTTGGTGTTGATCCCGGGACCTCGTGGCGGCGGCTTCGGAAGCTCGCGGAAATAGTCACCTGAAATCAACTTCCTCTTTGTTCTGTCCAGCTTGGTGGCATTACAGCTTGGTTGAGTCAGCTTGAGCACAAAAATCCCTGGTTCCACAGTAGCTTGAGGCGCGCGACTTTGACAGCCATCAAGAATATCATTCTCGAGCTCTTGAACGTGTTCCATTTGTAGGTCGTCAAAGTGCTCTTTCTAGCTTTCTCACTTCATTAACATAAGCTTCCATCAACGGACTCGATAATCTTTGTTCACTTATGGACGACAAGCTGCAGCTGAGTCCCCCGACAATGAGTTTCTTGATCCCAAGGTCTACGGTAATCCCGAAGTCCGGCAAGCAAACCTTCATATTCTGCAGATTGTTTGTCGCTTGCTCCTTGGGAAAGTGCATTTGACTATGTACTTGAGGTGCTTCTCCGTGGTGCGACGAGCAGCACGCTTCTCACCGGCGCTTTTGCATGAGAAGGCACCATCAAAGTACATCAGCCACTTTTTACTTGCTTCCTTGACGGGATGCTCATCTTCGAATTTTTCATCTTTGCTGTTACGCCCATTCTGCTATGAACTCGCCAACGCTCGCTTTGGATAGTTGAAGTGCTTTCAAACTTGAGGCCAAAGCTTGACAGCTCCAAAGGCTCCACTCAACAATCCTTCCCCTGCTTCGGATTTTGCAATATCCTTTTCGTGGGAAAGCGAGTGACGACTGTGATTTCATGTGCTCGGAAGTAATGGCGCAGCTTTCTCAAGGCCATGAGGAGGCCGAAGCACTTTCTCGCACACCGTAGTACCTTGACCTAGCCCCTCGCAGAAGGGAACCGGCAAAGTAAATCCGGCGCTGCACCATCCTTTTCTGATCTTCTCGCAAGCTCATGCAAAATCTGTCCTTGTCGGGACCAGAGCTTGTCGGTGAAGCTCTCCGCTTGTCGCTGGATGCGCCCGCTTTGGTTGCCGGGCTCATCATCTCCGCCTCCTCTCCGCTTACTAACGCAACACTAACCACTTGATTGGTTGCCGCTTATATACAGCAGCAACTTCTCTTGTGGCCTAGGTGCGATAAGTATTGGAGGGAGGATGTGTACCTTTTAAGTCCTGCAGCAGCAGCCTCCGCTTTGGGAGTCCATTTCATTGGACCCGCTTTTTCAAAATCTTGAAAATGGCGTATGCGCATGCAGACCAGAGATAAACCTGCCGAGAGCAGCCATGCAACCGCAAGTCTTCAGACATCTTTGACGCGCTTTGGTGCTTCAATCTGCTCAATGGCCTTGATCTTGTCGGGATTGGCTTCAATTCCCGCTGAGATTAAGAACCCGAGAAGCTTGCCTTAAGGGACTCCAACACGCACTTCTCGGGTTGAGCTTGAGGTTGATCTTATGCGAGATTTGCAAAGGTCTCATCTAAATCTTGAACCAGTAGTTGTTTTGTCCTTGTTTTGACCACTATGTCATCCATGTAGGCTTTACATTTCGCAGCATTTATGGCTCAAAAGGCCATGGACTACTCTTGCAAACGTTGAACCAAAGCATTCTTTAACCCAAAAGGCATCCAGATAAAACAGATGTGCCACATGGGGTGATGAATGCGTTTTCTTCATCCTCTTCGCCATGAAGATCTGATGATATCCTGAGTATGCATCAAGAAATGAAAGCAAATCACATCCAGCCGTGGAGTCAATAACTGGTCGATGCGGGCAAGGAAATGGGTCCTTTGTAACACCCTCGATGTAAACTTCCCTTTGGGCAATATATCAATTTTGGCCTCATCCAATTCTTGTGGGTTCTTGTCATGCTTGGCCTCTTTGGTTTTGTTATGTTGGGTTTTCTTTTCTTTGTTTGTCTTTTTGCCATATTGCATTGGTGCCTATTGTCATTTTGCATTCCTTCTTGTCATGTGGATGTGGTGTTCTCTTACATGTCATATGGTTGTGGTCTTCCCTTGCATGTCATGTGGTGCATGTGCCATTCTCATTTTTGCATTACCATCTCCTCCTTCCTCTACTTCTTTCTCTTTCAATGCCATATTTTCCTCTCTCTCAATTAATGTTCATCTTCTCCCTAATAATCTTGCTTGTTGCACTAAACCTCCCCGCCAAATATTTCCTCATTTAAAGTTGTTATGGTCAGGTTCAAATGGCACAAGTTTGAAGCATTTTCAAACTTGCATTATTTTTCTACCTTTAAAAATGTCCATTACATTTTATTTAAATAGAGGGGAATTCTGTGAGTGTGGGATATTCTCCTTTCACTCTAAATCTTTTCTTTTCTCCTCAGTACTTCTTTTCTTCCTTTTTATTCTAGAAAAGGATAAGAGAAGAGAGAGGAGGCAGCAGCAGCCTGAGCTCCACCTCTCTACTGGGCCCCGCCCCCGAGCCGGCCCAACTCTCCCCAAGAGCCCGCAGCCTGAAGAGGCAGCAGCCCGCAGACGCTTCCTCTCCTCCTCGCCACACCACCACCACCTGCGTTTACCCCCGCTTAGCCCCCTTCCACGCAGCAGCTTCGCCCTCAGCTGGCAGCGAGACCCGCTGCTTTCACCCACCTTTTCCCTCCTCTCGCCAGCCATGGGGACCCCGAGCCCGAGAGCACGAGCCGCTGCCGCCTAGCCCCCTTCTTATTCCCCTTCACAAATCGAGCCTAGGGTTTCCTCCTCTCTCGCCACCGCCAGTAAGCAACCCCCAAGATCGCCGCCTGGCTGACCCGAAGCGATCTCGAGGGCGCCTGTCGCGCTGCTTCTCCGCCACCTCGACTCCAGCATCTTTGTCCATCTTTCCTCCTCGCTGCCGCTCACGACCACGACGCCGACCACGGAGGTCTGGTTCGCCAAGCACAGCGACGCCACCGCCTGCCTTCTCTCGGCCGAGTTTCCATGAGGTTCAGAGGTCGAGCTCGCCGCCAGCCCGCCTCCATCGCTGCTTCCTGTGTCCTAGGGTAAGGAGGTATAAACCCCTTCCTCCCTGCTCCTTCTTGCCGTTAGCTCCTCAGAGTAGGCGCCTGCCCAGTCTTGCTGCTGCCTGCACGTGGTTCGGCGTGGAGGTACTTTTGAGTTTCAGAGTAGTGCCGCCTGCAGAAGTTGCTGCTTGCTATGTCGGGCTTGTTCCTTCTGTCCTGTGGTACCCTCGTGTGTGCTGTCAGGTCCGAGGGCGCAGAGCACCTCAGTAGCCGTGGCCTCGCCGGGCGTAGTCGGTTGTCGCCTGCTTCTAGATCAGCCAGTGTTGGGTCAAGTAGTGCTACCCCGGATCTCACCAGACTCTTTCCTAGCCGAGCTGGTCGATCGCTCGGCTTTTCCATCATGCACACTGGTTCGAACCCCAGCGCCGCGACTCCCCTTTTTATTTTTTTTTTAGCTGTCCTTCGTGCGCCTTTCTCAGCAGCTTCAGAGATAAGCCATGAGGCTTCTTCTCTATCACGCCAAGACCAGCCTGGGCAGTAGCAAGGGATTCCACCGGGAGACCTGGGTTCAATCCCTCGGGCCTCTTTTTTCCCCCTTTTTAACTCCGTTAACCTTCGCTCTATGATGTTGGTCACCCTCACACCTCTCAAAGACCTCCTCCTGTGCTTATTTTATTTTTCTTTCCATTTACAGCTTTGTATCATTTCTTAGGCAAGTCCAAATCTGACATTTCCAACTGGATATTGCCTATTCTGTCTATTTCCTTTTTAGGCAGATTTTAACTTATTGTTTTGTGATGTTTTCCTAATGCAACCCTAACATATTATATATGTTTTGGGGTAGAAAATCCCACCAACTCAGTGGTGTCATTGGTTTTTGCATTTGGGCAAGTTTGTGATCATGTATTTTGCATCATGGTTATGTGTTGTCTTCCATGTGCATATTTAGTTGATTTGTGCTATGAGGTAGTTTTGTGCATGCATGGTTTTGCTCATCATGGTGTTATCGAGGTTTCTCACCATTCTTGTTTTGCCCGCCATATCCAATCCGCGCATCCGCTTCCGGTGATTCTATATCGATTTCTAACGAAATCATCTCATCTTTCCGATGGCATGCTTGGTTAGCCAAGATGATGCCTGGTTTTCCATTTACCTTCCGGAGTGTTTCTCACGCTTTGCATATCACATCATTGCATTTCATGTCATGTTGCATCATGTTGATTGTGCATTGCACCGTGATTTATTGTGGTTCCTTGTTGTTGTTGCTTTGGGTAGAGCCGAGACGAGAACGCTTACGAGGAACCCGTTGAGAACGTTGAGGATCAAGCTTTCGACAACTCGAGAACATTGCGCAAGATGATCATACCTCGAAATCACTTCTATCTTTGCTATGCTAGTTGCTCGCTTTTTGCTATGCCTATGCTGCGATGCCTACCACTTGCTATATCATGCCACCCATATTGCCATGTCAGCTCTAACCATCCTTTCCTAGCAAACCGTTGATTGGCTATGTTACCGCTTCGCCAAGCCCTCTTATAGCGTTGTTAGTTGCAGTGAAGCTGAAAGTTGTTCCTTGTTGGAACATGGAGTTGTTGTTCCTCTTGGAACATGTTTACTTGTTGGGATATCACAATATATAAATATATCTGCTATGCTTAACACATCTATATACTTGGTAAAGGGTGAAGGCTCGGCCTTATGCCCGGTGTTTTGTTCCACTCTTGCCACCCTAGTTTCCGCCATACCGTGTTATGTTCCTTGATTTTATGCTCCTTACACGGGTTGGGTGATTTATGGGACCCCTTGACAGTTCTTTTGAATAAGACTCGCCCAAAGAAGGCCCAACATTGGTTTTACCATTTGCCACCTAAGCCTTTTTCCCTGGTTTTCATGAGTCCGAGGGTCATCTTATTTTAAACCCCCGCCAATGCTCCTCGAGTGTTGGTCCAAACTAGAGCCACTTGCGGTGCCACCGAGGCAACTTGGGGCATCTTCGTTGCTGTCAGACGCATCGCTCATCCGGATGTGCCTCGAGAACGAGATATGTGCAGCTCCTATCGGGATTTGTCGGCACAATCGGGCGGCTTTGCTGGTCTTGTTTTGTTGTCATCGAAATGTCTTGTAGTCCGGGATTCCGAGATTGATCGGTCTTCCCTAGAAGGAATAATCCTTCGCTGACCGTGAGAGCTTTAATGGGCTGTTGGGACACCCTGCAGGTATTATCTTCAAAGCCGTGCTCATGTTATGAGGCAGATGGGAATTTGTTAATGTCCGGTTGTAGATAACACAAAGTTGACCTCAATAAAATACACCTCAATCAAGGTGTTACCGTGATGGTCTCTTCTCGGCGGAGTCCGGGAAGTGAACACGGTGTTGGAGTTATGTCCCGACGTAAGTAGTTCAGATCACTTCTTGATCAATACTAGTTTCACGACCGTGCTTTGCTTCTCTTCTCGCTTCTTTATGCTAAGTAGCCACCATAAATGCTAGTCGCTTGCCGCAGCTCCACTTTACTACTATATCCTTCCTAAAGCTTAAATAGTCTTGATCTCAAGGTGTGAGATTGTCGAGTCCCCTGACTCACAGATACTTCCAACACAACTTGCAGTTCCGATGAGGCTGCTGTATGATTCCACCGAGCTCAAGTGGGAGTTCGACGAGGAACGTGGTCGTTACTATGTGTCGCTTCCAGATGATCGTGAGTGGTGCCCAGCTGGGACGATTCGGGATCCGTGTTAGCTTGGGGTATCTTCTTTATTTTGGTTCCGTAGTCGGACCTTGAGTGTACTCAATGATGTATGTTTAATTATGTAATCGTGTGACGTGGCGATTGTAAGCCAACTATGTTCCTTTCTCCTTAAATTATTACATGGGTTGTGTGAAGATTACCTCACTTATGACATTGCTTTCAATGCGGTTATGTTTCTAAGTCGTGCCTCGACATCGGGAGATATAGCCGATCGGGGCGCATGTTGGTATCGAGCCTTCCCTCACTTAGGAGCCCCTACTAGATTGTTTGTCACGTTGTTGAGTCTAGAATGGAAAATGTTTTGAGTCTTAGGATTATATATATCGAGAGTAGGATTCTTTTGCTTCCAGCCTTCCCTTCACCTTCTGGTGAGGTATCCCGACGAGAGTTTTGACTCTCTCTTCTCAAATTTCACTAAAAATTTTTAGGATCAATGGGTATCTTGAATCGTCCGATGGTTTTGTGACGAGAACATTGTTCTTGGTGCCTCCCGACATTTAGGGTTGTGGCAGGTCCCGGGAGTTGAGCTCCGAGGTGTTGTCGCCACAATTTTATCGCTGCGTTCCGAATACCTGAGTTTTGCCGACATCGAAATCTCTTTTGTGCAGTTGTTGGTGAGATAACCCTGATAGCCCAAGATCGTGGCGAAAAGGGAGTATTGCCATGACTTGCATAACGGATGTTTTTCAAGGTCGAGGTACACGATTTCCGAGGATTTCTTGGTTATGTGTTGACGGATGGATACAAATGATCTAGGTATTGTTAGTTTGGGTGATATATTTTGTGTCCCTCGATCCCCAACACCGATTGCATAACCGTAAAGTTTCGGAGTTTATAGGTGGGAATTCTAGTAGCTTACGTGATATTCTTTCCGATGATGTATGATTTGAGATTGGGGTTCAACGCTTAGTGGTCCGCCCATTCACTGGCCGATTTACAGTGGTCGCAAGACGCCTTAAAGAATCCTTGGCTATGCTGATTCGGGACGCCTTGTTAGTCATTCGTGACGCCCGCATATATCGTCAGGTCCGTGGGGCCCCACCACCAACACTTTGAGCGAAATCTCTATCATGTGTTTGTTCCGCTCATTCTAGAAGCCAACCTTTTGTTTTCAGCTATGATATTCGAATTGTTTCTCGCATGATGTTGTTTCCATATTCTTTGTCTAAGTGGCTTCTCACCTTAATGGATGTGTGATGATTAACTTTGAATTCATTCGCTCATTCTTGTTCGAATGTTTATTGTGAAGACTATATGTTGCAATTTCTATCCGTTGATTCTACTTATCAATTTGTCTATCAAAGGACTAACGGATGTCACCTCTTCAGATGGTTCGCCAACGCTGGCCTCGAATCCGGATCGCAATGATGGGGATCAATCAATCCTCCACCTCCACCTCCGCCCAGAGGCTCGGGCAAGCTATCATGGCAGCCACCAATGCCAATGCTCAGATGATTTTGCAGCTCTTGCAAGAACGCACTCAGGGCAAGGCAATCAAGGCAATCAAGGCAATCAAGGTCAAGGCAACAATCAGCCACACTTTGCTACTCGCACAGTTTCGCTAATCAGTCAAGTCTTTTCAGTTGTGTTGAGGCCACAGACGCTGATGATTGGTTAGTGGACATCTGCAAGCACTTTGATCAGTAGCAATGTCGATTCGAGGACTTTGTCAAGTTTGCATCGCTTCAACTCAAGGATCAAGCTGCTGAGTGGTTCCAGAATACAAAGATTCCAGAGGAGGTCGGTCATTACCTCGATGAGTTCCGCCAGATTTCCGAGCTCATCACATTCAAGAGTGTTGTTGAGAGCAAGCGGAGGAGTTCCGCATCTCAAGCAAGGCACCTTGTCTGTCTATCAATACAATATCCAGCCTGTAAGCTCGCTTGCTTTGCTAGCAAGATGTACTGATGAAAGGAGTATGATCTATCAGCTCAGAGGTGGTCTCGAGAGAAGATCTGCATTACCTCTCTGTGCTGTTTGGAGCCAGATAAGTATGATGATTTCTACAACATGGCACTCAAGCAAGAAGCTGCACAACCTCAAGCGCGAGGCTTCTAAGAAGAGAATCAGGATGCAGTTCAGTCCTCCTCGCCCTCTCAAGTGGCAGCCAAGCAGCAGAAGTTTTATCTCGCCTCCTCCGCTCCGCCACCTTTTTTACCAGAAGAACTCAGGTGGTCGTGGATCTTCCCACCCACCCAACCCAAGCTATCGTAACAAGTCTAATTCTCAAGCTCCAAGGTCAAGTGCTCCTTACCATCCGCTTCCGAGGTCACTTGCATCAAGTGCCAGCAGTAGGGTCACTATGCTAATAAGTGTTTCAACCAGAGGCGCCTTCCGCCTCCTCCTCCCTGTGAAATCTTCCAGAATGCAGTGGTCAAGCATAATCCAAAGTATGCCAAGGTCAATATGATGAATGCAGCTCAGCAAGAGGATTCTTCGATGTAAGTAATGGGTAATCTTCTTGTTAATGATTTTCCGCAAAGTCTTATTTGATACCGTGCATCGCTTTTTTCATTTCGAGGCCTTTTGTTGCTGCAAGCATGAGTTGGTGATGTAGAGATTCCTGTTCCTTTGAAGATCATATCCCGGTAAACAGATGACTTCTCGAGTTTTCGCATCAATGTCGGTATCAAGATGGGTGATTATAGATTTCTTTTCTAAACCAGTTGTTCTGGTGACTCGGACATTGATCTTATTCTCGAATGGATCTGGCTTTATCAGACAAAGCTCAGCTTGATTGTGCTGCTGGAAATTCAATTGACTCATTCTTCTAATGATGTGATCATCTATGCCTCTCGTGATGAAACCGCTCGGTTGTTTTCTCTCAATGAGAAGGGCGAATTGAATGCCATCTCTCGATTCCAATTGCTTGTGAGTACCAAGATGTCTTTCCGTAAGAGCCCGGCATGCCTCCTCATCGCCATTGAGTTCAAGTATCGATCTTGAGCCCTGCATCGAACCCGCTTGCAAGCCGCCCATACAAGCTTGGACCTGATGAGCTGAGGGAATTGAAGAAGCAGCTCGATGAACAAGAGCGTCTGGTTTGATCAGATCGAGTTCATCTCCTTGGGGTTGTGGTGTTCTTTTGTCCGAAGAAGGATGGCTCGACCGACTTTGTGTCGACATCATCCATTGAATAAGAAGACAATCAAGAACAAGTATCCACTTCCAACATCAATGAGCTTTTCGAGCAACTCAAAGGTGCTACGGTGTTCTCTAAGCTTGACCTTCAGATGGGTATCATCAGATTCGTGATTCGTGAACAAGATATTCCCAAGACAAAGATTCGTAATGCTTTGGTTCTTATGAATATACCGTCATGTCTTTGGCCTCAATGCTCCTCCCGACTTTCTCTCTGATGATGAACTTCATATTCAATCCTTACACCAATGAGTTCGCCTTGGTCTATCTTGATGATATCTTGGTTTTCCAAGAATAAGAAGGATCATGCCAAACATTTGCGATTGGTGCTAGACAAGCCTGTGAGAGTACCAGCCTATGCTAAGTTCTCCAAATGTGAATTCTGGCTTGATGAAGTGCTTTATCTTGGTCATATCATCTCGCCAAGGGTATCATTGTTGATCCCGAGAAGGTGTCCGAATTGTCAATTGGGAACCTCCTCGTAATCGTCAAGCAGCTCCGCAGCTTTCTTGGTCTTGCAAGCTATTGTCAAGGTTCGTTGAGAACTTCTCCAAGATTGCAAAGCCTCTTTCCAACCTCCTCCGTAAGGGTGAAGTATGTCCGGTCTCCCGAGTGTGACGTTGCTTTCAAGACTCTCAAAGAGAAACTCGTCACAGCCTCCTCGCTCGACTCCTCCCGATGAATCCAAGCCATATGAAGTGTTCTGTGATGCTTCCCTTCAAGGTCTCGTGCTGTGTTAATGCAAGAGAAGAGAGTTGTGGCTTATACCTCTCGCCACTTGAAGCTCAACGAGAAGAACTACCCCACTCACGATCTTGAGTTGGCGGCAGCTTGTCCATGCTTTGATTACGGAGACATCTCTTGTTGGAAGGAAAGTGGACATTTTCACCGATCACAAGAGTCTCAAGTACATCTTCACTCAGCCCAACCTCAACCTCAAAGTGACTCGATGGGTCGAAATGATTCAAGAGTACAACCCAAGTATTGAGTATACTCCGGCAAAGCTAATGTCATTGCAGACGCTGAGCAGAAAGCTTATCGCAATAGCCTAATCTCAAGCCCTTTCACCGGATCTCTGGAATCTTTCCGCAAGCTGAATCTTCAAGTTGTTCTCAAGGCTTTCTTGCCAACCTCATAGTCTCCTACTTTGGAAGATCAGATTCGTGGAGGCTCAACTTCTGGATGCCATGGTGAAGAAAGTGAAACGTGGTATCGACAAGGGCATTTCCAAGTACAAGTGCTTCCATGTTGATGACAAAGACACTGTTTTGAGGACCGGATTGTGGTTCCTAAGGGTGATCTCGAGAAAAGTCATTATGAACGAGGCTCACAATTCGCTTCTATCCATTCATCCCGAAGTAACGAAGATGTACCATGACCTCAAGCAATCATATTGGACTCAATGAAGCGAGAAATTGCTCAATTCGTGAATGAGTGTGATGTCCGCAGAGAGTGAAAGCAGAACACCAAAGACCAGCTGGTCTCCTTCAACCTCTTGCTATTCCTGAATGGAAGTTTGATCATATTGAAATGGACTTCGGATCTGGCTTTCCAAAGTCCAAGCGTGAAATGATGCTATCTTCGTTGTCATTGACAAGCTTACTAAAGTGGCTCATTTTCTTCCTATCAAAGAATCCATCACTGCAGCTCACTTGCAGAGCTTATACACCTCTGTGATTGTCTCCTTGCACGGTATTCTCAAGTGATCTCTTCAGACTGCGGCAGCATCTTTACCTCCAAGTTTTGGGAGTCTTTCGTAAGGCCATGGGCACCAACATTCGCTTTCAAAGACAGCTTTCCATCCTCAAACAAGTGGCCAAGTCGAGCGAGTTAATCAAATTCTTGAAGATATGCTCGTGGCTTGTGTCATTTCCTTCGCATGAAGTGGGAAGATTGTCTTCCTTATGCCGAGTTCTCTTACAACAACAGCTTCTGCGTAGTTCGGCAAGGCCCCATTCGAAATTTTCTATGGCGTAGTGCCGATTCTCTCAATTGGTCTCGAGACAGTGAACGCTAACTTCTTGGCAATGACTTGATCACTGTATGTAAGAAATGTGCAAGGTCATTCGTGAGAATCTCAAAGCCGCGTAATCGCGCCGTAAGAGCTATTATGATGATAAGCACCGTGGATGTGACTTTTGAAATCGGAGACCATGTCTACTCGCTGCCTCTCCAATGAAAGGTACTCCGCTCGTATCAAAGG
>JAHIAM010017108.1:0-12830 GCA_021605205.1 Aegilops longissima | reverse complement strand
TGCCTCATTGCTTTCAATTTTTTTCTCTGTCAACATAGAACAACAGAGTGTTGTGATTTTTATTTTTCGTGTCTGCTTGGACATTTTTATGCATTAATGAAGTTTCCAAGGCATTTATGTACATAATTCAAATTTGAACTACATGCACATGTCAAAGCACATATAAATTGGTTGAATAATCAAATTGTGTCCATGGGTGCATGCTTAGGTCCCATGCAAGAAATGGGAATGAATTTCAAACACTGTGGCATCGCTGATTGTCACGCAAACATTGAGATGCCTCGTTTTTAAATTCTAGTAAATCCAAAACTCATCTGAAATTCATGAAACTTTGCATGTTATCATGGAGCGGCATCAACATGCCGTGGTACAAATTTTGACCCATTTGGGGCAGGTTTGGGTATCTTCTCACAAACAGAACTTCAAACACAAGCATGATGGTTTTCGGTAGGAACGCCACCTTTGGGGACTAATTGATAACCATTGCCTCTATTGCTTTCAATTTTTTTTCTCATGTCAACATAGAACAACAGGAGTCTGTGTGAATTTTTTGATTTTTCGATCTGGACATTTTTATGCATTAACTAAGTTTTCAATGCATTTATGCATAATTCAAATTTGAACTACGCGTACATGCTCTAGTGCATATAAATTTGTTGAAAATCAAATTCAGGCCTTGGGTGCATGCTTAGGTCCCATGCAAGAAATGGGAATGAATTTCAAAAACACCGGGCACCTGATTGTCAAAACATTGAGATGCCTAGTTTTTAAATTCTAGTAAATCCAAACATCGTCTCTGAATTCATGAAACTTGGCATGCTATTATGGAGCTGCATCAACATGACTCTGGTAAATTTTGTCCCATTTGGGGCAGGTTTGGTATATTCTTCTCACAAACCGTAGCTTCACAACAAGCATGATGAGCCGTAAGGAATGTCCCACCTTGGGGACCTAAACGACATCATTGCCTTTATTGCTTTAATTTTTTTCTCGTCAACATAGAACAACAGGAGTCTTGTGTGAATTTTGTGATTTATCGGGTTTTGGAAAATTTATGCATTAACTCAGTTTTGAATGCATTTATGTGCATAATTCAAATTTGAACTACGCACATGCTCCAATGCATATAAATTTGTTGAAAACCAACTGTGTCCTTGGGTGCATGCTTAGGTCCCATGCAAGAAATGGGAATGAATTTCAAACACCGGCACCGCTGATTGTCAGAAAACATTGAGATGCCCGGTTTAAAATTCTAGTAAATCCAAACATCGTCAAATTCATGAAACTTGCATGCTATCATGGAGCGCATCAACATGCCGTGGTACATATTTTGTACCATTTGGGCAGGTTTGGTATATTCTTCTCACAAAATGGAACTTCACAACAAGCATGATGGTTTTCGTAGGAACGCCCCACCTTTGGCAAACGATATCCATTGCTCTTATTGCTTCCAAAAATTTCTTGTCAACATAGAACAACAGGAGTGTTATGTGAATTTTTGTGATTGGGTTTGTTTGGATATTTTTATGCATTAACTGAGTTTTCAATGCATTTATGTGCATAATTCAAATTTGAACTACATGCACATGCTCCAAAGGCAAATAATTTGTTGAAAAATCAAAATGTGTCCTTGGGTGTATGCTTAGGTCCCATGCATGAAATGGAATGAATTTCAAACACCGGGAACTGCTGATTGCCCAAAACATTGAGATGCCTGGTTTTAAATTCTAGTAAATCCAAACATCATCTGAAATTCATGAAACTCTGGCATGTTATCATGGAGCGCATCAACATGCCGTGGTACAAATTTTGTCCCATTTGGGGCAGGCTTGGGTATATTCATCTCACAAACCGAGCTTCTCACAACAAGCATGTTGGTTTGTAGGGAATGTCCCACCTTGGGGACCTAAACGATATCCATTGCCTCTTATTGCTTTCTAATTTTTTTCTCGTCAACATAGAACTACAGGAGGTTGTGTGAATTTTGTGATTTTTCGGGTTCGCTTGGATATTTATGCATTAACTGAGTTTTCATGCATTTATGTGCATAATTTGAATTTGAGCTACCCGCACATGCTCCAAAGGCAAATAAATTGGTTGAAAAATTAAATCTGTGTCCTTGGGTGCATGCTTAGGTCCCATGCAAGAAATGGGAATGAATTTCAAACACTGTGGCACCGCTGATTGCCGCAAAACATTGAGATGCTTGGTTTTAAATTTAGTAAATCCAAAATCGTATGAAATTCATGAAACCTGGCATGCTATCATGGAGCATCAACATGTCAGGTAAAAATTTGTCCCATTTGGGGCAGGTTTGTTGTATGCTTCACAAACCGGAGCTTCTCACAACAAGCATGATGGTTTTCGTAGAGAACGCCCCACCTTTGGGACGTAAACAATATCCATTGCCTCTTATTGCTTTCCAATTTTTTCGTGTCAACATAGAACAACATGAGTATCGTGGTGATTTTTGTGATTTTTCGGGTTCGCTTGGACATTTTTATGCATTAATTGAGTTTTCAATGCTTTTATGTACATAATTCAAAATTGAACTACATGCACATGCTCCAAAGATATAAATTGGTTGAAAAATCAAATTGTGTCCTTGGTGCATGCTTAGGTCCCATGCAAGAAATGGGAATGAGTTTCCAGGCACCGCTGATTGCTGGGCAAAACATTGAGATGCCTGGTTTTCAAATACAAGTAAATACAAACTCTTCTCAAATTCATGAACTTGGCATGCTATAATGGAGCAGCATCAACATGTCGTGGTACAAATTTTGTCCCATTTGGGGTGTTTGGTATATTCTTCTCAAACCGGAGCTTCTTCACAACAAGCATGATGGTTTTTGGTAGGGAACATCCCACCTTTGGGGACTAAACGATATCAATTGTCTCTTATTGCTTTCAAATATTTATTCTGTCAACATAAAAACAATAGGAGTGTAGTATGAATTTTTTTCATTTTTTCGGTTTGTTTGGACATTGTTTTGCATTAACTCGAGTCTTCAAGCATTTATGTGCATAATTCAATTTGAGCTACATGCACATGCTCCGTGCATATAAAATTGTTGAAAATCAAATTTGTGTCCTGCATGCTTAGGTCCCATGCAAGAAATGGGAATGAATTTCAAACACCAGGCACCGCTGATTGCCGCAAAACATTGAGATGCCTGTTTTAAATTCTAGTAAATCCAAAATCGGCTGAAATTCATGAAACTTGCATGTTATCATGGAGCGACATCAACATGCCGTGGTACAAATTGTTTTCCCATTTGGGGCAGGTTTGGTATATGTCACAAACCAGCTTCTCACAACAAGCATGATGGTTTTGTAGGGAACGCCCCACCTATGGGGACGAAACGATATCCATTGCCTCTTATTGCTTTCAATTTTTTTCTCGTGTCAACATAGAACAACATGAGTTGTGTGAATTTTTATGATTTTCATGGTCACTTGGATATTTTTATGCAACTGAGTTTTCAATGCATTTATGTGCATAATTCAAATTTTAACTACATGCACATGCCTCTGCGTATATAAATTGGTTGAAAAATCAAATATGTGTCCTTGGTGCATGCTTAGGTCCCATGCAAGAAATGGGAACGATTTCAAACACCAGGCACCGCTGATTGCCGCAAAACATTGAGATGCCTGTTTTAAATTCTAGTAAATCCAAAATCGTCTCAAATTCATGAAACTTGGCATGCTATCATGGAGCGCATCAACATGCTGTTGTACAAATTTTGTCCCATTTGCGGCAGGTTTAGATATGCTTCTCATAAACTAGAGCTTCTCACAACAAGCACGATGGTTTTCAGAATCCACCTTGGGACGAAACGATATCCATTGCCTCTATCGCTTTCAAATTTTTTCTCGTGTCAACAAAGAATAACAGGAGGTTGTGTGAATTTTGTGATTTTTTGCTGCTTTGGACATTTTTATGCATTAACTGAGTTTCAATGCATTTATGTGCATAATTTAATTTGAGCTAAATGCCATGCTCCAAGCGATAAATTGTTAAAAAATCAAATCTGATCCTTGGTGCATGCTTAGGTCCCATGCAAGAAATGGGAATGAATTTCAAACACCAGGCAACGTTGATTGCCGCAAAATATTGAGATGTCTCGTTTTAAATTCTAGTAAATCCAAAATCGCCTGAAATTCATGAAAGTTGGCATGCTATCATGGAGCGACATCAATGCCGCGGGTACAAATTTTGTCCAATTTGGGGCAGGTTTGGGTATATGCTTCTCACAAACCAGAGCTTCTCACAACAAGCATGATGGTTTTTGTAGGCCCCACCTTGGGGACAAAACGATATCCATTACCTCCTATTGCTTTCAAAATTTTTTCTCATGTCAACATAGAACCACACGAGTGTTGTGTGATTTTTGTGATTTTGGGGTTCGGACATATTTATGCATTACTTAGTTTTCAATGCATTTATGTACATAATTCAATTTGAACTACATGCACATGCCCCGTAGATATAAATTGGTTGAAAATCAATATGTGTCCTTGGGTGCATGCTTAGGTCCCATGCAAGAAATGGGAATGAATTTCAAACACCGTGGCACCTGATTGTCGGCAAAACATTGAGATGCCCGGTTTTGAAATTCTAGTAAATCCAAAACTCGCCTGAATTCATGAAACTTGGCATACTATCATGGAGCAGAATCAACATGCCGTGGTACAAATTTTGTCCCATTTGGGGCAGGTTTGGGTACATTCTTCTCAAAAACCGGAGCTTCTCACAACAAGCATGATGGTTTTCGGTAGGGAACGTCCCACCTTTGGGGAGGAAACAATATCCATTGTCTCTTGTTGCATTCAATTTTTTTTCTCATGTCAACATAGAACAACATGAGTGTTATGTGAATTTTTTATGATTTTTTGGGTTTCGTTTGGACATTTTTATGCATTAACTGAGTTTTCAATGCATTTATGTGCATAACTCGAATTTGAGCTACATGCACATGCTCCAGTGCATATAAATTAGTTGAAAAATCAAATCTGTGTCCTTGGGTGCATTCTTAGGTCCCATGCAAGAAATGGGAATGAATTTCATACACCAGTGGCACCGCTGATTGCCGCCAAAACATTGAGATGCCTGGTTTTAAATTCTAGTAAATCCAAAATCAAATTCATGAAACTTGCATGTTATCATGGAGCGCATCAACATGCTGCAGGCAAATTTTGTCCCATTTGGGGCAGGTTTGGGTATATGCTCACCAGAGCTTCTCACAACAAGCATGATTTTTCTAGGAACTTCCCACCTTGGGACAAAACGACATCCATTGCCTCTTATTGCTTTCAAATTTTTTTCTCGTGTCAACGAGAACAACAGGAGGTTGTATGAATTTTGTGATTTTTCATGTCGTTCGCTTGGACATTTTATATATTAACTGAGTTTTCAATGCATATATGTGCATAATTCAAAATTGAGCTACATGCACATGCTCCAAGGTATATAAAATTGTTGAAAAATCAAATATGTGTCCTTGGGTGCATGCTTAGGTCCCTATGCAAGAAATGGGAATGAATTTCAAACACTGTGGCACCGTTGATTGCCGCAAACATTGAGATGCCTGGTTTTTAAATTCTAGTAAATCCAAAATCGTCTAAATTCATGAAACTTGGTGCTATCATGGAGCGCATCAACATGTCGGTACAAATTTTGTCCCATTTGGGGCAGGTTTAAATGCTTCTCAAACCGTGAGCTTCACAACAAGCATGATGGTTTTCGTAGGGCACGCCCCACCTTTGGGGACAAACGACATCCATTGCTCTTATTGCTTTCAAATTTTTTTTTCTTGTCAACATAGAACAACAGGAGTTGTGTGAATTTTGTTATTTTCATGGGTTCGCTTGGATATTTTTATACATTAACTGAGTTTTCAATGCATTTATGTGCATAATTCAAATTTGAGCTACATGCACATGCTCCAAGCATATAAAATTGTTGAAAAATCAACATGTGTCCTCGGTGCATGCTTAGGTCCCATGCAAGAAATGGGAATGAATTTCAAACACAAGGCACCGCTGATTGCCGCTAAAACATTGAGATGCCTGTTTTTAAATTCTAGTAAATCCAAAACTCGCCCCAAATTCATGAAACTTGGCATGTTATCATGGAGCGCATCAACATGCCGTGGTACAAATTTTGTCCCATTTGGGGCAGGTTTGGGTATATGCTTCTCACAAACCAGAGCTTCTCACAACAAGCATGATGGTTTTCGTAGGAACGCCCCACCTTTGGGGACAAAACGATATCCATTGCCCGTCGGTACTAGAGTAGGGGTACCCTAGTATCCCGAATTGTGGACGGGCAACAAGACCTCATGCAAGGGTTGCCTGGCCGCCAAGGTCCTCCGTGGTTCTTTGGAGCCATTCAAGAACAAAGATTAATTAATGAGATAAGGCCCCAAGAGGGGCTTGCTGGGAAGGCCACACGAGGCACTGGAGACAAGGCCCGCAAGAGGAGCTTGCTGGAAGGCCCGTGAGCTTAAGCATCCGGACGTGATAAGACAACGATCAGCGCAAGGCGCTTGCCGTGGCCGACTACCACTGCTCCCGCGCCCAAAGACATCCACCAACGCGGTCGCTATGGCACCATTCTGGCGCTGCGTGGCAAGAGAGGCTGCCGGCCATCGAGCACGCGTAAGCGGCGCGACAAGATTGCCATCGCGGGCGAGCGCGCCCTTAACGTCCTCGCCACCGTTTGGGCGACGACGGGCATTTAATGCCTTTGTCCTCGCCGCCGTGGTTAGGTATGATACACCGCATAAGTAGTTGTACCAACCACACTCCGCTTCCATTTTTACCCTTGTCTATGTTGCCACCTGCCGGAGACCCTTGAGCATATAAAAGGAGGCCCATGCGAACGTGAGAGGAGGAGGTTCGAAGGTTCAAGCCGAAAGCATTCACGCTTAGGTCTCGTTAGCAGCTGGTGTACCAGTAGCACTCAGCCTCCCTAGCAAGAACTCAATACACACAAACATGCAAGAGGGAGGTTATTCTCCGGAGAGCTCCGGGTAAACTGCCCGCAGCCGCCGATCCGCCAGGTTACCTCCGCCTCCCCACCGAATCGAAGGGGCTCGGTCCGCCATCCCATAGGTGTTCGGGGTCACCACATCTTTGGCGCGCGTAGGGGGCCGAGGCTGTGTGAACCTGATCCGCGCTCATCGAAGCACATCTTCATCATTCATCGACATGCCACCGAAGAAGAAGGCCGGGCGCGCTGAGCTGGCCCACGTTGATCCCACCACCGTGAGCAATGGTAGGGTAGACACCGCGAAGAACGGGCGCGCGAGGGAGCTCATGATCTGCCAAGTCCAAGGACAAGGCTGCGCAGACTCGGCGTCTCAGACACGCACCGCGCCTATCTCAGAGGCGGACCGATGGCCATGGTATTCACAGATTATGCCTGGATCAAGATCGAGCCAGGATCCCGGCCTCAAGACCAGCAGGCACGCCAACATGCTGCACGAGCGAGGCACGACGCTCGACGGATATCGCCTTCTAACATCGCAAGTCCGCATATCCCGCCTCGCGCCGCTCACCACGCCACCCACCACCCGCAGGCTTTGGCAGAGCTCAATGTTCCTAGATTACCCTCCAACAGCCGACAAGGTCGGCGAATGAGGGCCACCATTCGTAGTCTCATCGGCTTTGCTAACGCGCATAATTCGCCGCAACCAAGTTATCGCTGCCGGGCAAGACCGCTAAGCTGCCGGTGGCGACGAAACCGTGGTGGTGCAACCACCATGCACTCTCCGCCAGAAGGCCAAGATCGCCACCGCCGGATCCACCTCGGCAGATTCCACCGCCATTATCAGATCCACGAGCTCGCCGCGATCAGCCCCAAGTTCTTCACGAATTACGCAAGAAGACGCCGAACTCGATCGAAAGCACCAAAGAGAAGCGCGGCAACCAGACTAGCCACTGGGTCACGACATGCATGCGCCAGGGAACCGCATTTGCCATACGCCGTAGGTTGCCCCGGCTCACCAGTGAGCTGCAAGTCCAAAGGCCCAAGAAGAAGAATTTCGCCGACGATTCGCAGAAGAAGACGGCAAGACGATCCGTCGGAGTTCTCAGATCTACACCATCGCGTGCAAGCTGCCGGGGCGACGACAAGATCCCGCCAACTACTTCTGGCCGGTGCTCAAGCCCAATGTCGATCCTCGCTCATGCACTTGCTTTGACAACTCCATATCTTCCCTGGCGGATCTATGCCATCCGCTTGTCGGCGCCTTCACAGCGCCACAAGCCCCATAGCTAAGAGAGTGACCTTCACCGCCGCCTGAAAAGAAGGAGAACCTCGCATTCATTCGCAGGCAGCACAACATCCTCAGATGTCCACCCCGCCCAGGTAATCAGCGATTCCATCGAACGCGCGTAAACCGCAGGATGCGGAGGAGATGGCGGTGCAAGATCAGACGCCAAGAGCTATATGCCCGCCGGCTAAGTGTCGCATGAGGAAGGGAGGAGACTCCTGAGAGAATTCGAAGCAACAGGATCTGATAGTGAGGAGGCTGCCCGGCAAAGAAAAGTCGGCAGCGGAACAATGTAAAGAAGAAAGGCAAAGATGTGCTAGTCGCTGAGCAGTCCAAGAACGGAGGTGGCGCCAAGAAAGCAAAGTTGGTAGCCCGAAGGAGGTTGCACTGCACCAACGCCAGGTGGCGGCCGCCGACAAGGTGACGGCCCAATAAGCAAGATCGCAAGATCCACCGCACCAAGGCCATGACCAGAGCTGCAAGAAGGTCGAGCAGCTTGTTGAGCAACAAAAGGTGAATACGAGCGACGCGACAAGGAGAAGGCCTGTGAAGGTGCCGGAGGAGCTAGCAAGAAACGCCTGCCGACGCCACGGGCAAGGCTAAGCAGCGGCAAGGAGACAGACCTTCCGCCGCGAAAGGATGAAGATGACGACACGACGAAGACATGGATGATGATGAGACTGAGCAGGAGTTCCAGAAGCCACAGAGGTCTTAAGCGCTGACGGCAAGGTTTCAAGATACTTCACACCGCCAACTCAACAAAGGATGCGGAAGTCAATGCGCGTAACCATCCGCCGAGTCACGCAAGCCTCCGAATGGTCCAAAGACGCCTATCATCTTTGATATTGAGGACCACCCTGATCGTGATCATCACGGTCAGTGCTTGCCGATGTTGGTTTCACCAACTATCCAACTTCAAGGTCACTAAGATGTAGTTGACGGCGGGCCGGCTTGAACCTGATTCCTCCGTGTGCTCCAAAAACTCCAGATCCCTGATGGCGAAGCTCAAGAGACCGCACATTCCAAGGAATCAATCCGGAAGGAGCAAGTCAAGGGAAAGATCACTGTTGATTTTCCATTGCCTTACAATGGATACTTGGCCGCCCAAAGACTTGTTCATGGAAGCCTCTCATTATGCATACAACATGCCAAGATGCCAGCCCGATAAGGCAGTCTTCCCCGGCGACAAGAAGGATGCCCATCTGCGCCGACAAGATCTACCGGAAGGCAGAGCCGCAACAGATCGCGAAGTCACTTGTCGTCAAGCTCCGAAGAAGAAGACCAAGTCCGCAAGAGTTCTCATGCCCATCTGCAAGCGCACTTTCGGAGTGGCCATCACGAGGACGCACCATCGAAGCTCCACCGGCAAGAAGAAGACGATGGCAGCTCCACCAGAGACCAAGAAGGTGGTCATTAGGAGGACGCAGACCGGTGGTACTCTTCACCATCGCTGCCACTCTCGACCCTAAATAGAAAGCTGGCTTGTTGCTTTCCTATGGGCGAACGACGCGGTTTGCATGGCAAACGCCCCGACATCCCCGTGTTCTGTGAAAGTAATTGAACCACCCAGCTGCCTGTCCCCGCGCGCGCCCGCCAAGCGAAAGTCCGAAGCAGGAGCGCCAAGGCATCAAGAAATCAAGAAATTGGAAGCAGCAGTCCTTGTCGAGGAGTGCTCCATCCTACGGTTGGCCAACTCGTAGTCAGGCGCTAAGGCAAACGGAAATGGAGGCTTTGTATCGACTTTACCGATGTTAGTAAATCTTGTCCCAAAGACACATTTCCCTTGCCAAGATCGATCAGATTGTTGACTCCACGGCTGATGCGATTTGCCTCATTTCTTGATGCATGCTCGTGGTACCATCAGATCTTCATGGCGAAGAGGGATGAGAGAAACCGCATTCATCACCCCATGTGGCACATAATGCTTCGCGACGGATGCCTTCGGATTAAAGAATGCTGGTTCAACATTTGCAAGAGTAGTCCATGACGCTTTTGAGCCACAAATGCACAGAAATGTAGCTTCATGGATGACATAGTGGTCAAGAGCAAGGACAAGGCAACTCGATTCAAGATTTATACTTAAACCTTGCAAATCAAGCAAGATCAACCTCAAGCTCAACCTCGAGAAGTGTGTTCGAGTCCCTCCCGCAAGCTCGGTTCTTCAGATTCAGCGGGAATCGGCTAATCCCGACAAGATCAAGGCCATTGAGCAGATCGAGCACCAAAGCGCCAAGGATGTACGGCTTGTTGCCGCGTAGCTGCTCTCAAAGAGGTTTATCTCTAGGTTCGCTGAGCGCCTGCCATTTTTTTCAAAATATTGAAAAGACAGTCCAATGAAATGGACTCGAAGCGGAGGCTGCGCCGCAGGACTTGAAGAGATACTCTGTCCTCCACTCCAATACTTGTCGACCTAGGCCACAAGAGAAGTTGTTATATATAGCGGCAACCAATCAAGTGGTTAGTGCTGTTAGTAGCGGAGAGGAGGCGGATGATGAGCAGCAACCACGGCAGATGCATCCAGCGACAAGCAAGGACTTCACCGCAAGCTCGTCCCGATAAAGATGGATCTCGAAAGCGCAGGAGAAGATGCAAGAGAATGCAGCCATTTACATTTTTGTCACCCTTCGCAGGGGCTAGGTCAAGGTACTGCGTGCAAAATTGCTGCCTTCTCATGGCCTCGAAAGCCAGCCACTACTTCCAACACATGAGATCACAGTCGCTATGGCACCATTCCAGCGCTGCGGGAAGAGGTGGCGCAGCGAGCACGGCGTAAGCGGCGCCACAAGATTGCCATCGTGGCAAGGGTGGCCCCCAACGGTCCTGCCACCGTTTGGGCGCGACGGCTTTAATGCTTTGTCCCCGCCGCGTTTAGGTTATACACCCGTAGTTGTACCAACCACCCGCTTCCATTTTTACCCTTTTTTTGCCACCTGCGGAGACCCCTTGAGCATATAAAAGGAGGCCCATGCAACGAGGGAGGAGGTTCAAGGTTCCCGAAAGCATTCACGCGGTCTCGCAGCTGGTGTGTAAGGATCCGCCCCTAGCAAGAACTCAAACACACAAACATGCAGCAGAGGAGGTTTCCCGGAGAGCCCGTTGGGTAAGCCCGTGTTCGCCGACCGCTTTTCGGACCTCCGCCCCACCGAACGAAGGGGCTCGGTCCGCCGTCCCATAGGTTTCGGGGTCGATCAGCTTCGACATCTTTGGCGCGCGGGGGCCGAGGCTGTGTGAACCTGATCCGGCGTCACCAGCACATCTTCATCATTTCATCCATGCCACCGAAGAAGGCTTCGGGGAGCCGCCCACGGATCCCACCACCACCGGAGCAAATGGGTGGGGGTAACCCGCGAAGAACCCGGGCGGGGGAGCTCATGATCCGCCAAGTCAAGGCAAGGCTGCGCACTCGGCCCAGAACGCACCGGGCCCATCTCAGAGGCGCGGGACCGAAGCCCTGGTATTCACAACCATATGCTCGCGGATCAAGATCGAGCTGGTGGATCCCGGGCCCTCAAGACCAGCGAGACGCCAACATGGGCACAGCCAAGACGCCGACGGGATATCGCCTTCTAAATCGAAGTCCGAATATCCCGCCTCGCCCGCTCACCACGCCACCCACCACCCCCAAAAGGTTTGGCGAGCTCAATCGCCCTAGATTACCCTCCAACACCGAAAGGTCGGGAATGGAGGGCCACCATTCGAGTCTCATCGGTTTTAACGCCCCCGCAACCAATACCGCGCCGCGCAAGACGCTGCCCGCCGGTGGCGAAAACCGTGGTGGTGCAACCACCATGCACCCTCCCCGAACCAAGATCGCCGACCCGATCCACCCGCGCCCACCGCCATCGATCCACGGCCGCCGCGATGCCCCCAAGTTCCAAAACGACAAGAAGACGCCAACTCGACGAGCCCAAAGAGAAGCGCGGCGCAATCGACCAGCGCTGGCCCTTGCCGACATGATGGCCGGGAACCAGGAGCCAACGCGTAGGTTGCCCCGCCACCGGAGCTGGGAAGTCCAAAGGCCAAAGAAGAAGAATTTCGCCGACGCTTCAGAAGACGACGGCAAGACGATCCGCCGGAGTTCCTCGATTCACCATCGCGGGCTGCCCAGACGACAAGATCCTCGCCAACTACTTCCCGGTGCTCGCCCAATGTCGATCCTGGCCTGCACTTGCCGGACAACTCCATATCTTCCGGGCGGATCTATGCCATCCGTTTGCCGCTTTCACGGCCACAAGCCTCAGCAAGAGAGGACCTTCATCCGCCGCCGGAAAGAAGGAGAACCCCCATTCATTCGGGTCGCACAACATCCCAATGTCCACCCGCCCGGGGTAATCGCGATTCCATCGAACGGCGAACCGAGGATGCGGAGGGATGGCGATTGCGATCAAGACGCCGGAGCTATATGCCCCCGCAAGGGTGCAGCCAAGGAAGGGGGAGACTTAGAGAATTGGGAAAACAGGATCGATAGGAGGAGGTGCCCCGCAAAAAAAAGCGGCGAAAATGAAAGAAGAAAGGCAAAGATGTGCTAGTGTTGAGCAGCCCGAACGG
>JAHIAM010017107.1:0-14298 GCA_021605205.1 Aegilops longissima | reverse complement strand
AAGACCTGCTAGTGGCTGATGGATCAAGTCCTTGCAGCCAAGAGTATGAACTCTCAACGCCCTTCAAAAGCTACCCAAAGGCAGGCCGCTGCCTCGATCCAGAGGAGGAAGCACCCAAGTCACCAACAAGACGACATGGCAGACCGGCCACCCCATGGTCAAGATAGAGAAGCTTTTCGCCCTCCGCCGCTTTCACACCCCGACGCCAACAAAAGTACCAAGGCACGGAAAACGCTACCGGACTTCAGTAGATATATTGAGGATAAGGCAAAACATACAAGATCGATTCCACGGATCATGTGGCGCCTAACGACTGGATGATTACCGTCAGGCGGATACAAGAAGTTCGCCGGGCCGTAACACAAGAGACAAAGCTCATATGAGCTACGCGTGATATAGCCCAATACGTAGGCGCCAAGACACCCACTATGCTTCACAGATGAAGTAATGGATCATCAAATCTCCGAGGGCTTCAAACCCGTAAACATCGAAGTCATACGATGGTACCACGATCCCTGGCTCGGATCGAGGACTATTCTCCATATCCACATGGCCCGCGGTGATGATCTACATGCCATCAAATACCTCCCACTCAAGCTTAAAGGACCAGCTCGACATTGGCTCAACAGCTGCTGCCAGCAGAATCAATTGGTTGTTGGGAGGACTCGGAAGCCGCATTCCTTGATAACTTCTGGGGCACATATGCGCGACCACCAGACGCCGATGACCTTAGCCACATAATTCAGCAGCCGTAAGAATCGCCGAAAAATTTTGGACATGGTTCCTAACAAAGAAAAATCAAATCGTTGATCTGTCCGGATGCAGAGGCCCTTGCAGCCTTCAAACATAACATCCGCGATTTAATGGCTTGCCCGCACTAGGACAGGAAAAGCCAAATCCATGGCAGCCCTCACAACACTCATGACCCGCTTTAAAGCGGGAGAGGACAGCCGCTAGCTCAAGCAACAACTTGGCCAAACACCCCGATAGTTCGGATACCAAGGACAACAATGGCGTGTCGCGCCTTAACAAGAACAAGCACCGCATTAACGGCGATAATGGTGAAAATACGGCCGCCAATGCCGGATTCGTGAGGCTCTAAACCCGGTCCGGAAGAAGCCATTCAAAAGAAATACCCAGGTCTGGCCCAACTTGGACCGAATACTGATCGCTTGTGCCGATACATTGCACCCCAAAACCAGCCAATCACACCAACAGGATTGTTGGGTGTTCAAGCAAGCAGGTGTTATGTCAACTCAATGACAAGGTTGCATAGCGATGACGAGGAAGAGCCCCGCCACCGAACAATAGAGGATGAAGAGTTTTCCACACAAGTGCGGACGGTGAACATGATATACGCAACCCATATACCCAAAAGGGAGCGGAAGGCACTAAGGACGATATGCGATAGAGCCGTCCCAAGTTCAACCCATGGTCTTCCTGCCCACCACCTTCGATCGGGACCACCCCACTAGCATTCGCCATGGCGGTTTTGCTGCATTGGTTCTCGACCCAATTATCGACGGATTTCACCTCACCGTAGTCCCGATGGACGGCGGTAGTATCTTGAACCTGCTTTATCGTGATATCGTGTGCAAAATGGGCATAGATCCTCAAGGATTAAACCTACAAAGACGATCTTTAAAGGCGCCATACCGGTGTAGAGGCCAATTGTACTGTGCTCGCTACACTCAAGTGGTCTTCGGATCCTCGGATAACTTCAAGCGAAGAGTTAATCTTCGACATAGTCCTGCTCCGCAGCGGCTGTCACGCACCGCTTGGACGAACCACATTCGCAAAGTTCAATGCGGTGCCACACTACGATACCTCAAGCTCAAGATGCCGGCCCTCGAGGAGTAATCACGGCCAATGGAAATACCGAACGCCTTCTCCGAACGGAGGAGCACACGGCGCCTCTTGCGGGCGGAGGTGCAAAGCAGCCTCTCACAGCAATTCTCAAGTCCGCCATTAAGCCGCCCGGACACCGCCAAGCCGCTACCGAGTAACCTACAACAAGACCGCCTAGCACGATTCAAGCACGATAGCAATCCGCCCCAACCCCAGCCCTCACGAAATTACGACGCCAAAGCATTTACGCAGACATAACTATGCTCCGAGATACCATGGGTATAAGGGGAGGGGAACACCACGGCACACCCTGCACGCGCTCAACCGCACTGTGGGCCCCGATTGTGTCATTCTTTTTCCTTTTCTTTTTTTCTTTTTCGTGACTTCGCTTCAAGTCCCGTCCGCACTAGAATCGCCGAACTCACGATGCAACAGCTGTGAAGCAGAAAAGCTACGCCGAGTGTTCAGTGGTCTCTATTACGAGCATTATACCTGTTTTACATACCATCCCGCAGCTTACCGAGGGGGACATGTTAGATAGTCCTATCCCTTGCTTATCGCACTATTTGTATCATATTCTTTCATTGCAGTACCTTTTTGAATAAACAATACATAGCTTTTGCTTATTATTGCACTCCTTTCTTTATCTATATATATGTTCATTTCATGACATGTCGCACCCAGACACTTTGGTACGGCCAATACACTTGGGGCTTAAGTACCCCAAAATTATGGTGTGACAAGTCCAACACTTTCACAAGTGCGGCACTCTAACTTATAGCATTATATGCATCGGCTTCAATCATGTCTTGGGTCAATAGTTGGGTTTGCCTGCCCCGTGTTTTGGTACCTTACGCCCGCTATATCGCTAAGGTAGCACCAGGAGAACCATCGCGATTGTGCCCCGCTTGAGCTGGGTCGACTCACCTCGGAGAAAGCTAAAACTGACCGTCATGATAGGGCGAGAGCCGGTCGCTGTTCGAGAGGTTTTTCGGTCCCTAAAGACTTATGCCGCTTAGAGCGAGGAACCGAATTGTCCAGCCAAGGCGTGATAGCGCTCAACTCGGTCTTCCGAATACTAGGCTTCTTTACCAAATTTAAAATTATAGAATTCTATGGCTAAATGAGAGTGTTCAAGCATTATAAGTCTGGTTGCCTTGTTCGTTGCGTTGAGCACCTCCCTAGATGGACCCAAGAATGGGAACAAGAGTGCTCAAGTTTATCCCGAACATCCTAGCACTCGTGGCATGGAGGCTGAAGCCAACGACTTTCCATCTCTCAAATTTGATAAACGGCCGCACAGAAGGTAATATTTTAAATTAACAAGCGTTGCTTAGCGCATATGAACAAGTTTTCAGCGTACAGGATAACAAATGCGAGTCTATCCAAAAATTACATCTTTGGAGCACTCATCCGCTATTCGGCGGGCACCCTTCAGAGGCCCTCATAGTACATTTCGGGCGTATGATCCTTGCCCTTAGGTGGCCCGTCTGGCACAAGCTTCTCCGCATCCAGCTTGCCCCAAGCAGCACTTTAGCACGGGCAAGGGCCCGACTAACACCTTCAATGCATTTTTAACACTTGATGACTTCAACCGTGGATTAAAGGCCCACCACCGCCTCACTAGCCCAAAGTAGCTCCTGCATGGCTTCCAATGGCCACACCAACTATGAGGCCCTTCATGGCCTGCTCGGCGACCTTAGGAGCTCGACCAGCTGCTTCAGCTGGTCGCTTAGGGGCACCGGATGTCCGCCTAGCATATTGAGACCGTAACACCTTCTCCGCTGAGCTCCCTCCTTGGCGCGTAGAATGCGGCAGATCGCACACACTACGGGCAGATCTCATGAATGCTCCCCGGAGAGCTCCGAATCCGTAAGTAATAGGTAATTCACTTTCACATGCTTGCTTTGTAAAGAATGCCTTACCCGCCGCTATCTTCTTTAATGATTCAATTTTGAGGGCTTTTTGGGCCTTGGCCTTAGCAGCTTTGGCACCTCAAGAGCCGAAGCAAGCTTGACTCTCGTCTCGAGTCACGCCCAAACCTCATGTTTTTCCACGAGAGCCTGGAGCTCTGCCGCACCTCCGCCAGCTGGCAAGATCCCCTTCTCGCTGGTGCGCCCGCAGCCATGAGCTGCCACGACACCGCTTCTGTGGTCGCCACCTGCTCAGGGCCCCCCGTAGCACCCATGTTATTCTCTGTTATTTTTTGCAACCAAACCTTTCTATAAGGTATTTCTTTCATAAGGTATTACTTACCTTCCTTGTCCTCGAGCTACTTTGGCAAGGCCGAGCTCGCTTCTGACCGCCGAGGCTCGCTTCAATGCATTGACCTCCTGCAGTCAAGGCGGGCAGAGGTCAAGAAATAGCAGCCTGCATTCCCATATTGACATACTTATGTTAGACTCTCACAGATATCTTTTTAGATCCTTAGTCCGGCTTTTCCTGGACAATCAACTAAGCATCAGGCTACCGCTATGCGGTAATATTTTACATATTCTAAACTTACCTCAAAGCCTGTTAGAAGGTTGGTATAAGCTGGGTCAGCCCGCCTGCGGATCGAATCGTCTCTGGATCACCACACTCATAACAAGGCGGTGCTCCTTCGATGGAGGCGCTTGCGCCCAAGAAGCTATCCGGGCCTCCGCTGGACGGAAGACACCGGCGCCTTACCCTTTCTTTAAGGGACCGCTGTCGGACTCGAACCGCTGAAGGTTCCGTGATGGAGTCTGCACAAGGGTCGGGCTTAGAACCCCGGGTTTCTCGCCCACGCCGCCGAGTCCGGGAGGTTGCCTCAGCTCCTCCCCGCGCCAGCCCTTCTTGACCAGGCCCCCTTGGGGCACCACCTCGGCCATCCGCAGCGTGAGGCGATGAGGCGACCGAAGTGAAGTACTTCCATTTCGATGAACCTGTGGACCCGCCGAACGAAGCGCGAACTCGCTTTTGGGCGTGCCGTGATGATTGTTCGCATTAGAGAACACTATGCAATGAAAAAGCCATGGGTATCCGGACACTTACGATCTGCCGTGGGGCTTGGCCTTGTTGGCTAATCCTCCTCGCTTGTCGACGCTTGGTGGAGAAGTCCGAGGAAGGGTTCTTCCTTCTGATTCCTCCGCCTCCCCTGGGCTTGGGGCGGCCTTCTTTTCTCTCCTCTTCACCGGGGAGAGGTTTTTCCTCCTCCTCGCCCTCGTGGAGAATATTCGCCAGAACCGACAACACCAGCGCCGGAGCTCCTTCGATTCCCGCTGCCTCCTTCTCGTTTCCTTCTCCGCACCACATGAGGTACCGGAGGCAGCAGCCTCGCAATCGGGCCCTGGGTCTTCGGGCAAAGGAGCCGGATAGTTAACCTGTCCGGACGCCTTCAGCCAGTCCGTTAAAGGTTGGGGAGTTTTAGATCCCACATAGAGTCAAACTATGAAAAAGAGTCCCATAAAGGGTAAAATAACTCACCTCGCTGGCTTGACGCCACGAGCTGAATCCGCGATCTGGTAGCGAATGTGGGAGCCTCGGCGCCCTTGAACAACACCTTCTGTGCATCTTCGCACGTAGTGTCAAAGAACCTTTTAGAGTTGAGTGCAGCGCCGGATCGAACTCCCACAATTTGAAGGCTCGTTGTTGGCATGGGAGAATCCGCGATGAGCATCACTGGATTACGCTGACAAGCCCGAGATTCTTGTCCACTAGGTTTCGGACGCATGTTTGAGCCCCGAGCTCATCCGGATTCCCCATGTCCGCCCGCTCTTTCCATGACGAGAGCCATGTGGGGAAGCCAGATCTGAATTGGGCCGCCACCCATTTGGGGTCGCGGCTCGGTGATGTAGAACCACCCCTGATTGCCACCCTTTATTGTCTCCACGAAGGAGCCTCGAGCCATAGGACTTTGGCCATCTTGCCAACTATAGCGCCCAAGACTATTTACGGCCGCCACTACCTTCGGCTCGACATTGAAGATCTTCAGCCATAAGCCGGGGGGCTGATGCAGGAAGGTTTCGCACACGCATTTGATGAACGCCGAGATGTTGAGGCTAAAATTGGGCCTGTCGTGGAAGTCCAGGGCAGAGTAGAACATGAGCCCTGACAAATGGGTGAAGTGGAAAACCTAGTCCATGGAGGAAGTGGGGAGAAACACCACCTCTCATGGGGCCTGGGGTTGAATGAGCTGACCTCATCGGTAGCCGACACGCCGATGTTGCTGGACAAGTATCCGCCTCCCGCAGCCTTGTGATGTGCCCTTCCGTGTCTGGAGGAGGCCATCCACCCGCCTCCCCGGCCCGACATAGTTGGAGAAGGTTGAGGTGGTGCGTAACTTGGTGCTGGAGCTCGAAAAGGGAAATGGATGAGCAAAGGAGGAAGAAGGCGAGGTGAAAAGGTGGATCTCACCTTATATGGACGGACGGAGCTATGCGCCCCCACCACCGTAAAACTCGCTATCTCCCAAGCGCCGTAATCAATGGCGCGGATGGGTTACCCACGTCCGTATTGATGGGAATCCCGAATAAGGGGCACAATCTATGCTTTGATAAGACGCTGTGGAAACCGCCCGCTAAACGCGCAGAGGTGGAACAAGAAAAAACGATTCATATAAAGGCTCAAGCCAGTGATGTCACGCCGCTGAATACGCCAAGCAGATCTCGTGCAAAAGTTATTCTCTACGGTAGTATGTGGAACTTGTTTTGCAGAGCCGACACTATCCTTGTGTTCAAACCTTCTATGGAGTATTCTCGAGGAGGAACCCGCCTTTGCAATGCCAAGACAATATATGCCACGGACTCGTCACATTGAAGCCCTGGGTCTGTGGGCTACCGAGGGAGTCCTGGACTAGGGGGTGTCTACAAGATTGAAGACTTCGTCCCCGTAAAAATGGATGGGACTTTCTCATACGTGGAAGGCAAGCTTACGGCTACAGAGATATGTAGATCTCCTACCATTGTAACCCACTGGTAACCCTAACCTATCCGGTGTCTATATAAACCTGAGGGTTTAAGTCCCAGAGGATCTAACAACAATCATACCATAGGCTAGCTTCTAGGTTTAGCCTCCTTGATCTCGTATCACCTCCCGATGCGGCTATATCTCCCACGGTCAAGCACGACTTAGAGGCATAACCGCATTGAAAGCAATGTCGCAAGTGAGGTAATCTTCACACAACCCATGTAATACATAAGGAAAAGAGATACATAGTTGGCTTACAATCGCCACTTCACACAATACATGAGTAAAACATTACATCACAGATACAATCAAGGTCCCACTACGGAACCAAAATAAAAGAAGACTACCCCAAATGCTACAGATCCCTCGATCGTCCCAACTGGCTCCACTATCGATCAACCAAACGAAACAACACAAAGAACAAGATCTTCATCGAGCTCCTCCTTGAGCTCGGTCCATCACCGCACGCATTTCATCGGCACCGCAAACTGGTTTTGAAGTATCCGTGAGTCACGGGACTCAGCAATCTCACACCCGTAGATCAAGACTATTTAAGCTTAAAGGTAGGACAGAGTAGTGAGGAGGAGCAAGCAAGTTTACCAGCATATATGGTGGCTACATACGCAAAAGAGAGCGAGAAGAGGAGGCAAAGCACGGTCGAACAACTATGATCAAGAAGTGATCCTAGAACAACTTACGCCAATAACTCCAACATCGTTCACTTCCCTGACTACCGAGAAGAGACCATCACGGTTACACACGCGTTGGTGTATTTTAATTAAGATCAACTTCGGTTTTCTACAACCGACATTAACAAATTCCCATCCGCCACATAACCGCGCACGGCTTTCAAAGTTCAAACCCCGCAGGGTGTCCCAACTTAGCCCATGATAAGCTCTCGATCAACGGCGAATAGACCTTTCCCCGGAAGCCCGATCAGTCTCGAATCCCGCCACAAGACATTTCACAGCAATAAAACAAGTCCAAGAAGACCTCCCATGCGTCGACACTCGATAGTAGCTGCACAGATCTCGCCTCTGTGCCACGACCGATGAGCAATCAGACAACTAAAACCAGCCCTCAAGTTTCCCGAGGTGGCGCTAAAGGGTTTCTAGTTTGACCAACACTTAGACAAGCATTGGCCCGGGGTAATAAAGATGACCTTGAGAGCGACTCCCAAGGAAAAGGTAATAGGTGAGGCAAATGTAAAACCAATGTTGGGCCTTGCTGAAAAGTCTTATTCAAAGCGAACCGTCAAGGGGGTCCATAAATCACCCGACCGCGTTAGGGACGCAAAATCCGAACATAACACCGATATGACGGAAACTAGGGCGGCAAGAGGGAACAAAACACTGCATAAGGCCGAGCCTTCCACCCTTTACCAAGTATATAGATGCATTAATTAAATAAGATATATTGTGATATCCCAACAAGTAAACATGTTCCAACAAGGAACAACATCTCCATGTTCCAACAAGGAACAAACTTCATCTTCACCGCAACTAACAACGCTATAAGAGGGGCTGAGCAAAGCGGTAACATAGCCAAACAACGGTTTGCTAGGAAAGGATGGTTAGAGGTTTGACATGGCAATGTGGGTGGCATGATATAGCAAGTGGTAGGCATCAGCATAGGCATAGCAAAGAGCGAGCATCTAGCAAGCAAAGATAGAAGTGATTTCGAGGGTATGGTCATCTTGCCTGAAATCCCGCAAGGAAGAAGAACGAATCCATGAAGAAGACAAACGGACGTAGTCGAATGAATCCTCACAACTCCGAACGAACCGGCTAACGAGAGAAGCAAACCGAAAGAAACAAACAACATAGTAAACACACAAGCATAAACATGGCATGATGCACAACAAGTATGATGCATGTCCGGTTTAATGAGGCATGGCATGGCAATATGCACAAACAACCTACAAATTAAGTGGAGCTCAATATGCAACGAGTTGCATATTGACTGAACACCACAACACTTATTTAGTTCTCCTCGTTAGGTACTCAACAATATTAAATGTTGTTAAACATGGCAAGAGGTGGAAGCATAATTAAACTAGCTATTTAGGCAAGTTTAAATGAGGCCGAAATAAGAAACAACAATTCCTAAAAATCCCCATGAGCAATATTTTAGATTTGGTACTGTTCTGCCCTAAACACAATTTTAGAGTTGTTAAACAGCAACATAAAGTGGACCATGTTAATCTAGGCATTTTTCCACCCCATTTACATATAAAGAACATTTAATTCGAAGTTACGGTTATTTAGTTATGAATTAAATCATTTTAACATGGCATATTAGCAAATTAAAGCAAACATCAATTTAAACATTTTAAACATAGATGAAAGTGGCATATTATTAATCTACACAAATTCTAAGCAATTTACATGTTTAAACCATTTTAATCCGATGCACGGTTGATGAGTTATTAAATGCATGAACTCTAGGACTTTTCTCAGAATCAGTAATTCCTCGGATAAATAGCAAAATCGCAAGACGGAAAAAAAGCAACGGGCCAACTGCCAGCCCAACGTGTGCAATAGGGGACTCGGGAGGCAGCTCACCGGGCCTTGGCCCGCCGGGTGGATCGGTTTGGCTGGCCGGCCATCAGGCGCCGGGCTGGCCGGGTAAGGGATGGGGCCACGAGGCCCACGCGGTCGGTCATGCCGCTCCTCCTCCCGTGCCCGCAGAACGAAGAAGGCGTGAGGCGGCGGCGTTGACGCACGCCGGGCGAGGGCGCAGCAACGGCGGAAGGTCGAGGGGCGCCGGGACGACTCAGATCCGGCTCAGCCCGATCCGCTCCGGCTGGATCGGGCGCAACTCGCGACGGGCAAGAAGCGAGGAAACTCCGGCGACGCGAGCCTTCAGTGAGAGGCGGTAGCCGGGAGAGGGAAGAGAGAGAAGAGGGAGAAGGAAGGAGGGCAGGGCGGCGAGGCTCTGGCTCAGTGGGCTGTTGCCGGAGGCGGTGGCGCGCGGGCCTCCGGGCGAGGACGAAAGCGCGGGCGCGAGGAGCCCTCCCCGAGCTCGGGAGCGAAGCGGGAGGCGGGGCGCAGGGGCGCGCGGCGGGCGCCAAGTGGGCATCTGGGCTCCTGGGAGACGGCCTTGCATGGGAGTCGCGGACGGCCGGGAGCTGGCGAGTATGGCTACCGGTTGGGCCAGGCGTGTGGTATGGGCGGGCGCCAAGTGGCGTGGAGGAGGCTGGGGCGCGGGAATGGAGGCGGAGGCGGCCAAGGCCGCGGGATCCCGAGGGGAGGCTAGAGGGAGGAGGGCTAGGGATGCCAAAATGGAAGGAGGGGGTTTAAATAGGAAAGGGGCTAGGGTTTAGGGTTTAGGGGTTTCGGGACCCGGATCGCGACCAGGCCTCCTGGATGAGGGGGAACTAGGTGGGCTATGTTGGGCTGTGACGAGAGGGTCTGACCGAGGGGAGAGAAGAGAAAAGCAGCCCGGCAACTGCTTCTCCGAGACCGAAACGTCTCGACGAATATAACCGCAATCTGTACGCTATGATTAACGGTTGGGCTATCGATGGACTCAATGCGATTTAAACTTGGCAAAAGGCCTGTCTACACTATAATAAGACCGCATGACAAGTTGCAACCCATTCCGAGAACATTTTATGCCACTAATAAAATAATATTTCGAGGTGAGCGGGCGCTGGCGAAGGCAGTGTATCCCGACTGAACGACAACGGAGAGAACCGCGAACCTTAACGGATGCAAGTTTTGAAAACATGCGATGAAATGCGATGATGACATGAGATGAGATGCATAACAAGAACAAAATGCAAAACAACAGATAAAACCCAACAACGAAGGAAATAATAAATCACATCTCCTAAAGGGCAAGAGTCGGAGTTACTTAATATGGAAAGTTGTATCCGGGTGTTACAACACTCCACCACTACGAGAGGATCTCGCCCGAGATCTAGGATGGCACCGAGGGAAAAGGAAGAGGAAGATGAGAGGTAAAACTAAGTTGCTTTTTGACAAACGAGTGAAACCAATGAACCTTGAGAGGTTGAGCAAATGAAAGAAAGAAAACAACGAAGATGAACAAGATTGCAAACAATCCGTTAGAAAAGAGGAACAAGGAACATTACGATAACTTGAAGGTTGAAAAGGCATGAATCAAGAGTTTAATGGACAAGATAGAATTAAACCACCTGCTTAAAACAAGATGAGAGAGGAAGAATTCGGGCAGCACTCCGATTGAACATGGAAGGAATATAACATGAACTTGAGAAGATGGGATGATACTTGATGAAATCAACAACATAACGCCTCCTAACTATTGAAAAAAAGGCACAAGGGGTAAGAAAGATTTCAGACAGCCTCCGTTGAGGAAGCAGGCAAAACTTGATAAGATGAGAGAACTCGAATGAAAACATGACACCCTGTTAAATGGATAAGCAAGAAAAGAACATGATCTTGACAAAAGAAAGATGATGGGTCAAGAGTGCAACATCACAATGCTCCGAAGAAAAATTGAAGATAGGTCGTTGAATAAAGGAATGGAGAAGAAATGACAACTTCTACCACAAATGAACTTGGAAAAGCACCTTGCAAAGAAGAATTGAACGGAGTTGTTGGAAACCAACAACGAAATGAATAAGCTTGTAGTGGGCTTATGGAAACATCTCCACATTATGAGGTGAGCTTCTGCCACCAACGGAAACAAACGATTGGATTGATATCAACAAGGAGACGAGAAACTTATTTCACCGAGAGGACAAATGAAGAACTTGGGTCATTAATAAGCACCATAAATAGCAACAATCCTTAGGGAAAGCTTTAGGTGAAATATAGCCCAAGATAAGTCCAATGAAGAGATTGATGGATTTAAAATACCTCATTCTTGACAACATGTGAATCATGAAACACGACGGAAATTGCCAAGAATGACATAACACCATCTCAAGAGATAAGGTAGAAAGAATTGCACTCGGATGCAAGAAGAAGAATGCTTGAACTCCTCAAAACAAAACATGTGTTGAGCACCATGTTCAATTTTGAGTATAGCTTACGGATCATAACTTCGAGAGAAATCTTGAAGAACAATTGAAGAATGAAAAGAATCCTTGAGGAAGCACCATGTAGAGCCTCCATGATGAACTCCGTAACCAAAAGGGTGATAGAAAGAAAGAGAAGTTGAAAACACAAGGTGAAGCCTTGCAGTGATAAGATGAAGCTTTGAAATGATATAACCGAAAACTTGGAACTCCGAAAGAAAAGATGAACAAATGAAATCAAGAATTTATTCATCATGAACAAACTCCGAAAGAAGGAATTAATCACTTGGATGAAACAAGAACAAGAATTATGTTATGCGATCCTTCACCAATTTAGATTGATGACAAGCAACGGATTTGGCATACTACTTATTCTCAGAGAAAAGATTAAGATAGATATGGCGCAAACTTGAGAAGGTCTTCAACGAACCACCGTAGGATTGGAAAGAACGAATGAGTCTATATGATAACGAAGGAAGAGAACTCTTGAACAAACCACCATAATAATTGAGAATGAACGAGCAAAGGCACAATTCACCGGAAGAATTAAAACGAATAAAGATGCTTGACAAAATTTAGATACATTAGAACTAAGAGATCATGAACTGATTAGAGGATATTTCACGATGCACCGTGAGATTTGGAAAACCAGAGTTGAACGCTTGAATGAATAATTCTCGAGATGATGGGCTCAAGAATCAAACCGAAAAGACTCTGAAATGCTCCGGTGGGTTAAAAGAATTTCACAATCAAAACAATTATGAGGATGGCACGGCTAGAACCATGAATCTTGAAGAGAAAGAGCAAGATTTAAGAGAAACTCTTCTTCGTCTTCAAAATTCGAGAATGACGACGAGAAACACCACCATGAATTGTTGAAGTACTCCGAATGAAAATTAGGAAGGTTGAACCAACAATGAAAATAATTTGAAGATCTTGGAGAAACCAAGACTGATGATAATTCATTCTTACGCCAAACTTTGCAAAGAATTTGGGAATAACTCCAGAAAATAAAAGAGTCGTAAGATCCTCGAAAAGACCTCGTGGGTTAGGGCCCACCAAAAGAACCACCGCTGAACAATTGTTTGAAATAGATATTGCACCGTAGAGTTAAATGGCTTGAATGAGATAGCATCCTCAAAAGAACTTGAGTGAATTGAGAATGGAAACTAGAATCTTCTCGAGATATCTTCAACACCCTAACAATTGAATAGCTAGAAGTGGATGATTAAGAGATGCACCGACATGAGAAAGCATTTGAAATGATGAAAAGAATACGATCAACACTAAAACTTGACTTAAATCCACCGGAGAAGAAAATTAGAATGGAACAATGATAAGGTTGAAACTTCCTTTAGCATCTTCATGAGAAATCACCGGATAAACATTAAAGGAAAAGAATGAAGAAACTTCACCAATAAAATGGATACTTGATTAAGAAATCTGAGTCCTTGAAGAAAAAGGGTGGAGGGCGGAAATCAAAACAACTTGGGTTGATGAAACGAACACCGCTGAGAAAAAGCTTAGAATTGATCTTGCTAATGTTGGAATGATCGGATTCACTTGAAGAGAAGCACGCCGTTGGAAAAGAATTAACATGACAAGCTCGATGATCAAGAAGGATTAGTATTCACATAGAAATATGAGAACACCATTTAGAATAAGGTATGGAATCAACACTTGACTTCAAGCAACTCAATACCACAAAACAAAACAAAACAAAGGATTGGCTTCAAGAATGAGCCGAACAAACACATGATAGAGATTTCGCCCAGTAAGTGTGGTGGGGCCCACACGGACACGACGATAGCGGACGCCACGAATGACAAACAAGACGCCCCGAATCAGCATAGCCAAGGATTCTTTAAGACGCCTCACACCAATCAGAATCGACCGTGAATGGGCGGACCACTAGACGTTGAACCCCAATCTCAAATCATACATCCGTCGGAAAGAATATCCGTAAGCTACTAGAATTCCACCTATAAACTCCCAAACTTTCTGGTTATGCAACTGTGTTGGGGATACAGGGACACAAAATATATCACCCAAACTAACAATACCTAGATCCAAATTGATCCATCCGTCAACACATAACCAAGAAATCTCGAAATCGTGGTACCTCGACCTTCAAAAACATCCGTTATACAAGTCATGGCAATATTCCCAAGACTCGCCACAAAGATCGGGCTATCAGGTTATCTCACCAACAACCGCACAAAAGAGATTTCATGTCGGCAAAACTCGTGTATTCCAGAATCGCAACGATAAAATTGTGACGACAACACCTCGGAGCTCAACTCCCGGACACCGCCACAACCCCTAAATGTCGAGGCACCAAGAACAATGTTCTCGCCACAAAACCATCGGAACGATTCCAAGATACCCACGTGATCCTAAAAAAAAATTTAGTGAAATTTGAGGAGAGAAGAGTCAAAACTCTACGCCGATACCTCACCAGAGCGATTTAAGGACTGGGAGTAAAAAGAATCCTATCTCCGATATATATAATC
>JAHIAM010017106.1:0-16946 GCA_021605205.1 Aegilops longissima | reverse complement strand
CCTCAAGAGTAGATCATTTCATCTCATTGCATCATTTTCATTTGAGCTCATCTTGATGCCCGAAATGCTGTTGGAAGAGTGCTTATGATGTTAGTTTCTGATTTTTTATCAGAACTTGCACTTTTGTTATTTTTGCCATGATTATTGTGTGCACCTATGAATTTGAGTCCTACATGTGTTTTGAAATATGCCATGCCATCTTTCCAGGGGTGTATGCCATGTATTTTTGTGATCTATGTGGTGACTAGCACAAGTATGCAAAGTAGGTGTCCTGTTGTTGCTGATTTTCAGCCCTGTTTAGCTGATTTTGATGCCATGTTAACTTGATGATACCGAGAGATCTATGCATATTTTGAGATACTTCAGTAAGGGTGTTTTGTAAAAGCATGTCTTGCTCTATCCATCCATGCCTTTGTTTGCAATTATGGAGTGCCTTAGCTTGAGTCAATCGAGCTCTACTTTTGCTATCAAATGTTTCCTGGCAGATTGTATACATGTTATTCAATTTTGCCTAGCTTGTTGTGGTTGATCCATGTATGATATGTTATTGTTCTTGCCATGTATGTCTTCTATGTCATGTCTTCTTGATGTATGTATGCTTATTTTTCATATAAGGCTCTGTAGTGAGTGCATCGAGCTTGTAAACATGCCTACTGCTATCAGTTTTTGACATGCCATGTTGTTGAATCTGTTAACGGAACTTTCAATATCGATTATGGGTGTTACTATATTTTCTAGTCCTTTTGGCTTATGGTCAGTAAGGACTTTTAATCTATGCTTTGAGTAGATTCATGCCATGCCATGTTTTGCTATTTTAAGTTCCTGTAGCATGTAGTTTTCTTGCTCTGAACATTGCAACCTGATGCTGTTTTTGTCATGTCCAGCCTGATATTTTGTGCTCTTTGCCATGCTTGTTTGAACCTGTTATGATGTGAACTAGCCGTAGCTCAGTGCTCATCTTTTGTCGTAGCATCATGTGTAGATCACTGCCATGTGCTTTGTTGGTACGTTTGGGTGCAGTAGCTTAATTAATTGTTGCTTGCTATGGCATCATGCTGTTAATGGCAGATTTGCCATTCTTGTTTTGTTTGTCATTTGCAAACCGTGCATCCGATTCCGTGATCTTTATATCGATTTCAACCGAAATCATCTCATCTTTCCAGTGGCATGCTTGGTTTGCCAAGTTGATGCCTGGTTCATCATTTACCTTCGAGCGCACTTACGCATTGCATATCACATCCCGCATATCATGTCATGTTTTGCATCATGTTGATTGTGCATTGCACCGATTTATTGTGGTTCCTTTGTTTGTGTTGTTGCTTTGGGTAGAGCCGGAGACGAGTGCACGGAACGAGAACCTGTTGAGAACGCTTTCGAGGATCAAGCTTTCGACAACTCCGAGAACATTGCGCAAGATGACCATACCCTCAAATCACTTCTATCTTTGCTATGCTAGTTGCTCGCTTTTTGCTATGCCTATGCTGCGATGCCTACCACTTGCTATATCATGCCACCCATATTGCCATGTCAGCCCCTAACCATCCTTTCCTAGCAAACCGCTGATTGGCTATGTTACCGCTTGTTCAAATTTCTCTTATAGCGCTAAGTTAGTTGCAGTGAAGCTGAAGTTTGTTCCTTGTTGGAACATGGAGATGTTGTTCTTCTTGGAACATGTTTACTTGTTGGGGATATCACAATATTTATCTGCTATAAATTAATACATCTATATACTTGGTAAAGGGTGGAAGGCTCGGCCTTATGCCCGTGTTTTGTTCCACTCTTGCCACCCTAGTTTCCGCTATACCGTTCCTTGATTTCGCTTCCTTACACGGTTGTGATTTATGGACGCCTTTGACAGTTCGCTTTGAATAAGACTCTGCCCGAGTAAGGCCCAACATTGGTTTTACCATTTGCCACCTAAGCCTTTTTCCCCGGTTTTCGCGAGCCCGAGGGTCATCTTTTATTTAACCCCTCTGACCGCTGGTTCTTCGAGTGCTGGCCCAAACTAGAGTGTTGTGGCAAATACCTCAAGGCAACTTGAGGTCTGGTTTAGTTGTATGGACTGCTCATCCTGGATGTGCTCGAGAACTAGATATGTGCAGCTCCTATCGGGATTTGTCGGCACAATCAAGCTGCTTTGCTGGTCTTGTTTTTATTGTTGTCGAAATGTCTTGTAGTCCGGATTCCGAGATTGATCGGGTCTTCCCGTAGAAGGAATATCCTTCGTCGACCGTGAGAGCTTATAATGGGCTGTTGGGACACCCTGCAGGTAATATCTTTCAAAGCCGCGGCTCATGTTATGAGGCAGATGGGAATTTGTTAATGTCCGTTGTAGAAAACCGGTTGACCTCAAATAAAATACACATCAATCAAGGTGTAACTGTGATGGTCTCTTCTCGGCGGAGTCCGGAAGTGAACACGGTGTTGAGTTATGTTCCGACGTAAGTAGTTTAGGATCACTTTGATCGCTACTAGCTTCACGGACTGCTTTGCTCCTCTTCTCGCCTTTTCTGATGTAGCCACCATATATGCTAGTCGCTTGCTGCAGCTCCACTTTACTACTCATTCTTCCTATAAGCTTAAATAGTCTTGATCTCGCTGGTGTGAGATTGCTTGAGTCCCCTGTGACTCAGGATACTTCCAAAACAGTTGGTGTTCCGACGATGCCAAAGGCAGAGTGACTCAACCGAGCTCAAGTGGGAGTTCGACGAGGAACGTGGTCGCTATTATGTGTCTTTTCCCTGATGATCGTGAGTGGTGCCTCAGCTTGGGACGATTCGGGATCCGTAGCATTTGGGGTATCTTCTTTTTATTTTGGTTCTGTAGTCGGACCTTGAGTGTACTCAATGATGGATGTTTAATTTATGTATTGTGACGGATGTATCGTAAGCCAACTATGTATCTTTCCCTTAATTATTACATGGGTTGTGCGAAGATTACCTCACTTAAGCTACATTGCTTTCAATGCGTTATGCTCTAAGTCGGGCTCTCTACACGGGAAATATAGCCGCATCGGGCGCTAGCATCCAGCTGTCGTGACAACGGTGACATCCCGTTAGGAGGCTGAGATTCAACTCAAGACCGCCTTCACCTTATTCCCTTGAGCCAGGGACACATACCCTCGCCTAATCACTCTCGTAAGTTCAAGGTAGACTTCCAACTTTCACAGATCAAGGCTCACCGCAATCCACAATGACTCTTGGATGCTCAGAACGCGACGCCTAACCGGGCCGGAGGATTCATACCCTCAAGTGTAATAAGTCTTCAGTCACACGTACATGTAAAGACTTCAGGATGCCTCTAACACTCTTTGGCTCGGTGTTTGGGCTTGTCCTCGCAAGTGATTCTCTCTCTCTCTCTCAAAGGCTTCGAGGTGGGTTGCTCTCAAACACAAAGCCGGTACTAACTCTGAGCAGCCACCAATTTATGATGTAGGGGTGGCTATTTATAGCCACTAGGCAACCCGACCTGATATGTCCAAATGACCCTCGGTCACTAAGGAACCGACACGCGTTCCAACGGCCGATTTCAAACACACACGACAACTTTACTTGGGCTATAAGCAAAGCTGACTCATCCAGCTCGATAAGTTTTGCTCTCATTGTCTTCGCCAAGACATAGGATTTGGGTTGAGCATCACTACTATTCCGACTATGATCGCTGACCCCACTTAACAAAGACGGTGGTTCCTACGACTCAACAAAGAAGAAAAGGAAACAACAAAACGATCATACGCCTTCAAGGCCCATAGTCTTCACTCAATGTCTTCTCATGTCATAGTCTTCAATGTGAATATCTTCACATACCACCATTGTCGCCAATGTCTTCATACATTTTAGGGTCATTCCGTAGGTAAACCGAATCAATGGGGACACCACCATGCTTATCCTCGCAATTCTCACAAACGATTAGTCCTCAACCACATTTGTCGCCAATACTCCAAAACCAACTAGGGTGGCACTAGATGCACTTACAATCTCCCTTTGGTGATTGATGACAAACTGGTTGAAGTTTTCAACGGGATAAAGTACGTGAAATTGTAAAGGATAGGAATTGTCTTCATAAGTGGCAAAGGCCTCTCAAGATGTGCATATAAGTAGTTTTTTGAATGCAAATGCACATGGCAGGTTGTACTTGTGGAGATCCTCTTCAACTTATGAAGATAATTCATCATGCATGAAATGATATAGCTAAGAGAATGACATGCATAATGAAAATGGACGTCATAAATGACCTAGTGCGGAAGTTATCATCGCATTACGCGGAATTTATCATCGCACTGAGTAAAGCAAATAAGTAGTAGACGACCATCGAGTTTAAGTGTTACAACTCAAAGAACCAAATGTATCAAAAGCGAGAGTTTTAAACACTAGGCAAAATATTATGCAACCGCTTCTTATGAACCCGCTTTGAAGACTATCAAACTCATATGCTTCTCCCCTTTGTCAAGAAGGACCAAAAAGGTTTGAAGACATAGAGCATCTACTCGCCCCTTCGTAAGTAGATGATGCAACAGGGTTGTCGTTGTTGGTTGGCGTGCAGCATTTGAAGCTTGGTGCAAAGGTCGAGGCGCACAAGTAGGGGCGTGGAAGTAGCATCGCTTCATCATCGATCACTCGCATCGACAGCTGCTGCCGGAGGAAGAATAGTCGAGTCTTCAAGTGATGGAGTTCGTCAGAGGACTGCATTCCGTGGAGGAGTGGAGTCAACTTGAAGCGCTCAAAGAAGCCATCGCCTTGAAGATCTGCGCAAAGATGAGCAGGGTCAAACTTCTTCCATGATCGCCGAGTGTCCTTCGTGGAGTGACAAAAGCATTCTTGGTGGCAAGGTTTCAATGCGATTGACGCCCACCAAGAGGCTTTGCATTTGTCGCTGAGCCGGAGTGATGCTTATCTTGTTTCGGCGTCGGCGACAAGAAGTTCTCGATCATTGAGGACTCGAGAGCGCTTCGAGGCCTTTGGCCAATTGTGCTCTCATGGCTTCAATGACGCATTAAAGGAGGCAGACGGTGTTCCAGCCAGAGGATAGATACGATACCGCTGGACGCCTTCCATGGGTTGAGAGAAGCTATGGTGATCTGCATTCAAGACAAAGTATGCTAAGGTGCTCAGTGGTATATGGCTTCAACTCGATATATCAACCTCTCGTAGAAAGATCGATGATTAAGCAGCAGAGGGTCGATAGTTGATAGCAGAGTGCATCTTGATGAGGCGATGACCCATGGAGCATAAAATTTCAGACCAAACAGATCAGATCCAGACGCAGCCAATTGTCGGATGAAGAATTCTTTTGTGATGAAGTTGATGCCATTGAGGATGTAAAGACCAATGTCTTCATTGCTCCTTCAAGTTTTGGTAGATGATGAATGCCCTTGATAGGCCATAGAGTTCTACCGATGATGTGATATATTGTACGCAGGAAGGTATACTCAAGGTCATCAACAAAGAAGTCCCGAGGGTATTCAGCATATGTGGCAAAGGGCTTCATCATGCTTAACATCCGACTCATGTTGGGTTCTCGCATATGAAATATGCTCTCCAAAGGCATCGCGGTGGAGTTGACAACCAGGTTCAAACAGCTCTCCGGGAGGGTAGGCCTGTGAGCTCAATGACGCCAAGAGCTTTGGCTTCATGATGAACATTTCCTGTCATCCACTCGAGATCCCATGTCTTCGATTCTCAGTAGTAGCCGATGTGGAGGGTAGCATAGAATTGAAGCACAAGTTCTTCATTCCAAAGGTTCTTGTTCGAACGGCCGTAAGCAGACTGCATCACGAAAGCAATCAAGTGCTTCTTCTAAGCCCGCAGCCCGCAATGGCTTTCTGTCGAGGCGATATGAGGGAAAATGCGCCTTGATCATACATAACGCATGAGTAATAGCTTGCTGTCGATAGCTCCAAAAACGGTCGATGATATCCTTGGCCTTGTGTAGGGGTTCTTGCTCACAAAGAAAGTGCTGTGGGCTTTGAAGCCATTTGCATTGAAAGAACTCCGTAGAGGTGGCAAAGGTTCGGAAATCTTGGCAGCCTTGGCTTTGCTTCTCGGACCGAGGCCTATGCGCAATATGATATTCAAATCGAGGACCGTGAGGCATGAGGCGGAGGGACCAGTAACAGGCCATCTTACTGTGATTAGTCTGACCATAGTTGTATGCTTGCTCAATTGTGTAGGGCCTTGGTGTAGTGAACTGAGCAAAGTGGCAACAACCGAGGCTTCAGTGCTGCCAGCCAGATGCTTCGAGCAGCTTGCCTCATTGGCTTCAGCACATTTCCTTCATTGGCTTCGTGGAGTTGTTGGTGCGTGCTCCACATTTGCTTCAGCCATGACCACGCCATTGGCGCTATTGGTGTTGGAGGTGGTAGCCTCAATGTTTTCAACCTCCACTTGAGGAGCCGGAGGGTCGCAATCGCACGCTGATATCGTGAATAGCTTCTTCAATTACAGGTGTAGGGACACGCTTTTCTTCTTCTTGGGTGTCTTCACCGATGCGTACCGGATTGTCTTCAAGCAGCTTTGGTTTCTGACTGAGACATTCACAGCTGGAGTGGCTTCGAAAACACTTGACGGCAATCAAGTTGGTGGTGCACTTCTCCTTCGAACGCTCGAGAGGTACTTGAGGCCTTTGACCTTTGCGGAGCTCATGTAAATGTCAAGGCACGCCTTTGGAGATGGGGTTGTCTCGGCCTCAAAGTCTTCCTCTTCTTGTTGTTGTTGTTGTTGGGGAGTGACTTGTTGTTGGGGAGTACTAGGGAGTCTTCTTGTTGCGTGATCAGCCCATGAAGCATCCTCGAGCAATTGGCGCCAGAGGATCAATAATGTCGATGATTTTCAATTGCCGCATTAACAAAGGAGCAGATACCATATTGTATTGAGGAAGAACTTCATCATCTTCAACATTGTCATGGTGACTATCGTCTTCAAACAGTTGATGGATCAACTCACTGAATCTCTTCACCAGAGCTTCTCAGGGAAGCAGTGCTCATGAATAAGCATGCGAAGTTCTTGGGTTGCAGACGCTGATCCAACCATTGAAATGGGTTCAACAACCAAGGGCTCGTGGGGAGCAGCCCGATTCTTCTTGGTCTTGAGCTTCTTCTTGAGGAGCAGCATCGAGGCTTCCAGAAGTTTTTTTCTCGCTTCACTTCTCAGCCCTCGCCTTCTTCTCGCTCAAGCGTTGACCTGGCCTTTGGCTTTGAGCTACCATGCTGCTTGGGAAGACTATGCGGGTTCTTCCTGCCTTGAAGGTGCAGCTTGGTCATTGAAGACTTCTTCCTCTTGCAGCCATTCTCGTCAATGCCAGATTTGCTAAGAGCCTTGCGCTTCTCAAATTTCATTGTAGGCAAGCACACACTTGTCGCCAGACTCTTCATGCGCCACGAGCCTTTGGCTTTTCTCGCTTCTTGAGAAAGGCTTTGAGCTCGCAGCATGACCTTGAAGTTTTTGACATCTTGCACGCTGAGTGCAGCATATGCTTCTTGAACTCGAGCTTTTTCATAGTCGATTTTGTTCTTCGGGCTCAACAATGCGTACCGAGCAAGAGCTAGCTCGTAAGCAATGGCTCCATCAAGGAGACGCCGAGGCCAATAGGAAGTTGCGATCTTCAAAGTTGATGTTTGGGGTGTCAAACCACTCATCAATGAAGTGATGGATGATTTACATCAAAGAGAGGCAAATTGTTGAAGATTTCGCTTCTTTTCTTTGCTCTTGATTAGTTGCTCTAGTGCATCATCTGCAAGATCTTCATCATCGATGATCAACGTGCTCTTCGCAAGAAAATGGCAGCAGGAGTCGTTGTCAAATCAGTATTCTTGACAATTTTCTTTTTCTTCCGCCTCTTGAGATACGGATTGATCTTTCGATCGCGTAATCGCTTCGTGGAGGTGCAAGAGCTGGTTTCACACGTGAAGCTTTTGGAGGAGCAATGACTTTGAAGCCTTGACTTTTTTTTGCTTCGGCTTTGGAGGAGGAGCAGGAGCTGGAGTCAGCTTCATCGACTCAAAGATCGCCATCGAGTGATCCACTTTGGCACCTTGGACCAAGATGTAAGTGATGAGGCCATCAAGGTTTGAAAAGGACCGATGACATTGGGTTCAAGATCACGTGAGCCGCCAAGACGGGGAGCAGAGGGACCAGTGGTTGAAGTCTAATCCCAATGACTTCTTGTTTTCCTCGGTCAAGCCTTCCTATGCGTGGAAGTTGCGCTTGAAGAGATTATCGCCACGACACCAGAGCAATGACGTTGGGTCGGCATTTTCAAGTTGAGGTCCACGGACCATACAAGGATAGAAACCTTGTATAGCTTCAGCCATGTTCTTGGTGGAAGGCCTCAAAGAGAATATCACCCCAAGGGCTTCGATAGCATTCTTCTGCATATTCCTGGGTCACAAAATTGTACTTGAATCCATTGTTCAGCCCATATCGTCAATCCATTGGATTCGCCTTTGCGCTTGATTGTAATCTCTTCGAGATCTGCCTTGTAAAGCTCACGAGGTCATCAGCAGATCTTTGAGGTTCTCCACGACCCATGCCGCCGCCTCTTCCCGATTGATTTATCTCGCAGCCATGAACTTCAAACTGAATGGCTTCAATACGCTCAAAGGCTTCAAAGGCTTGCGCTGTGCGGACAAACAGAACCTGCTTCGGAGAGTTAGTTTGATGTCGTAAGAATTCGCAAACTAATGCGCACTATGAGAACCAAGGGATTCTCCCACGATACATGTACCGGACAACATTAGAGATGCGAGGGAAGGGAAGAGGTCATATGCATTCCTCGTAAGATTTTGAAGATAAATCAATTTGAAGACATCGACCTCATGATGCGTAAGACATTCACTTATACGCCGAGAGTTGGTTCCGATTTGTACAACTGCGAATAAGTACAAGTGAGGAATCTAACTAGTTCGATGCTTAAGGAATATACTAGGCAGTATGAGATGCGATGTAATAGATCTAACATTGTATGGGCAGAAACCAATTTTGGTAAGTAGGATGAATCTTGAAGATCAAAAGATGGTAAAAATAGAGTTATATTTACCACTCAAGAACTGCTAGACGGGAAAACGAGGCCGAAAGGCTTCAATCCACTGCGTCTTAACTTGGCGACGGAGGACACCTCACGGCGGCGGCGGAGATGACGATGTTCGTGGGTCGTGTGAGGACGGCGTTGGAGAAGTCGCGGCAGCTAAGCGCTTGCCGCCGGCGTTGCCGAGAGCTAGCGTGGCGCTTAGGGTTTTGACGAGGTGGAGAGGTGGAAGAAGATTTTCTTTACCGCAGGGGACATGTATTTATAAGGAGGTGCGCGCATGCATTACGCAGGTGCCCCGCAGTTCACATCTCGAGGGGCACATGGCAAGCATGCAACATACTCTGAGTTGTCCCATCGCCTCACGCCCGCCAGGTTTGTTTGATGGTCGCTATGGCTTCTCCGGATTTCAACATTAAGGATGAATCATTTAAAACAGACTTAAAGTTTGTCTCGTGTCTTCACGACAAGGACGAGAGAAGACATTCGACAGCCAATAGAATGCATATGATTTGGACAAATAGAGTTTGAGACAGAAAGCATAGAGAGATTGGGGTCCGATCACATTCACTTAGTTCAAAAGATTCAACTTGGAAGACATAGCTATAAGTGAATGTTAGAGATGAATAATAATATATATATATATATATATATATATATATATATATATATATATATATATATATATATATATATATATATATATATATATATATATATATATAGAAAGCAACCAAATCAACATAGTGAAGAAAATCATGAAGATAGGTTGAAGTTGAAGACAAATCAAATGCGTAAGATATTGAGAAGTAACGCCATGAGTGAAACACTTCAAACAGAGAAATTTGGTGGTCGCTACTCAATCAGATAGGAAGTATTAGACCTGCATCACATGACAATTATCGTGGCGATTCAAGTCAAATTCCATTAATGTATTCACACTCGTAATGTAAGTCTTCATTCATTGAAGATATACATTACTGCAGTTGCACATCTAAGTCATCAACATGCATAAGTGTTAGGATGTGTGCTTGATCACAGGACATTTGAGGATTCCAAGATATTTAGCTCACACCGTGAATCTTGCAAAACCTTTTCTCATCCAAGGGCTTTTGTGAAGATATCTTCCATTGCTCTTCGTTCGTTGACGTGAATGATGTCAATATCTTTCTTCATGACATGATCCCCGAGAAAATGATGACTAATTTCAATGTGCTTTGTCTTCGAAAGTGCCGGACTAGATTGTTGGCAATCTTGATGGCGCCGTTGTCGCAGAAGAGAGGTACTTGTTTCAGATTGATGCCATAGTCCTTGAGAGTTTGCTTCATCCATAGAAGCCGAGCACAACAAGATCCAAAGAGCAATGTATTCAGATTCAGCAGCTTGAGAGTGATACGCTTCACGCTTTTGAAGACCAACAGACAAGTGATCGCCCCGAAAGTGACATGTGCCTCGATGTAGACTTTGCGATCCACCTTGTCACCAAAGATAATCAAAGATCCCAAAATCCAATCAAATCAAATTTTGAGCCCTTGGATACCATAATCCGAAAGTGTTGGGGTGTGAGCCAAATATCAAGAATCCGCTCACAAATAAGTGATGCGATTCTTTGGTGCCGCTGGAATCGAAAGCACACATGCAAACACTAAGCATAATATCCGCCTAGATGCACATAGGTAAAGTAAGGAACCAATCATGGAGCGTATACCTTTTGATCGAATCCTTTACCATTGTCGTTGGACCCAGATGGTGTTTGGTCGGGCATTACGCCGTGTATCCTTTGCACTCTTGCATTCCAAACTTCTTCGCATAATCTTGGAGGTATTTTTCTTGAGATATAAAGATGCCATTCTTTGTCGATTTAATTTGAAGACCAAGGAAGAACTTTGAGCTCTCCCATCATGGACATCCGATATTGTTCTTGCATCATGTATCCAAATTCATCACTATACTTCTCAAGTTGGTGCAACCAAGATAATGTCATCCACATATATTTGGCATACAAACAGTTCACCATCATATGTCTTCGTGAAGAGTGTGGGATCAAGGGATCCAGGTTTGAAGCCTTTTGCTCTTCGTGAAGTCTTTGATCAGATTGCATACCAGCGCGAGGAGCTTGTTTGAGGCCATACAAAGCTTTTATTTAGCTTGTAGACCATATCAGATGTTTTGGATCTTCAAAGCCGTGGTTGAGCGACATATACTTCTTCTTCAATCTTGCCGCTGAGAAATGCACTCTTCACATCCATTTGATAGAGCAAGATGTTGTGGTGATTAGCATAGGCTAGTAGTATGCTAATAGCTTCAAGCCTAGCTACAGGAGCAAATGTTTCATCAAGTCAATTCCTTCAACTTGAGTATATCCTTGAGCCACAAGCCGTGCTTTTTGCTTCATTAACTTGACCATGCTCATCTTGCTTGTTTCGATATATCCATTTGGTGCCAATAATGTTATGCTTATGAGGGTCGTGACGCTTGACAAGTTCCCAAACATTGTTTAGCTTGAACTGTTGAAGTTCTTCTTGCATAGCTTGTATCCATTCTCGTTCCATAAATGCTTCAAAGAACTTTCTTGGGTTCTATATTGACACAAAAGAAAAGTGCCCACGTAAATTTGCTAGCTATGTTGTTTTGAGCTTAGTAAGCGACCAGTGCATTGATGCTATCGATTATCTTCTCAATCTGTATTTCATTTGCAACTCGAGGATGAATCGGATCGAAGACTTTGCTCTTGCCGATCATTGTCATCATTGGGAGGATTGTCTTCAGTCGAGCATTGTCTTCAGTTTGGTTAAGTGCGAATGATAAGTTCTTCTTCGTGTCAGTGTTTCGTAAGGCATGATTTCACCAGCCCATCGCTTGATAGATTCGCCGGGCGAGCTTCGCCTAGTGTACTTGGCAGGAACTCTTTGTGAACTATTGGTTTCATCAAATCGCACGCTTCATGCTTCGACGATTTTGTAGAGATAAAGGTTGAAGACAATGTAGAGTGCGAGTCCTTTCCAGAATCGAGCATGAAGCCTCTCATGAGCTTTAGGTTCAAATTTTGACTTGTGATGGGGATTTTGATCCAGCACTTAGCCCCAAATACTCAAGTAGCTGACATTTGGCTTCTTGCCAATAAGGAGCTCATAGGATGTTTTGTTCGTAAGCTAATGGATATAAACACGGTGATGACGGACAAGTCAGTATCAATAGCTTCGTGCCGTAACTTTCTTGGTGTCTTGTACACGCCGAGCATTGTTCGAGCCATCTCAATGAGGGTTCTGCTTCTGCGCCCACGATGCCATTTTGCCGAGGTGTGTATGGAGCAGAGAACTCATGAGTGATTCCTATGGTATCCAGATAAAGATCAAGTCCGTGTTCTTGAATTCAAGGTCATATCACTCGATATGCTTGATCTTGACGCCAAAATTGTTCATTGCTCGATTGCTAAGGTTGCCCCCAAGACATCTTGCACTTTAGTCTTGTAGAGAATTATATGCACCCATGTGTATCTTGAGTAGTCATCAACAATGAAGCCATAGAGAGAAGCAATTGTTTGAGGGTAGAGTAATGAGTAGGGCCAAACAAATCCATGTGCAACACTCAAGGGTTGAGATGTCGCCATGATTGTCTTCGAGGGTGCTTTGCCCTAGTCATCTTTCCAAATTTTCGCAGCACCACACAAATGATCCTTCTTGAACTTGACACCTTCGATGCCTATGACATGCTTCTTCTTGACGTGTGTGTTCCTCATGCCAAGATGCCCCAGCCTCCGATGCCGTGAGCCAAAGATTCTCAAGCTTTTGCAAGAAGACATACGGCAAGTCGTGGACTCGCCGAGAAATCTACCATGTATAGATCATCTTTCCTATACCCTTCAAAGACTAGAGACTTGTCGATTCCATTAGTACAAGGCAACGATATTTTCCGAATATCACAATCATGTTCAAGTCACAAAGCATTGAGATGTACATCGTTGAAACCAAGGAATTCAACAAGCATCACTTTATCCATGTGTTGATCCTTTGAGATTGTAACTCTACCTAGACCAATACCTTGCTTTTACCAAAGTGTCAAGAAATGTGATGTGACTCTTGTCCGATGGACGTAAGGTTGAGTCCATGAGAAGACTTCGATCACCACCATATGATTAGTGCATCCACCGTCCATAATCCATTCTCAAGCATGAGGTGTCATACCCACAAAGATGCTTAGGGGATAGGCTTCACCAAGAGCATTGTGAAGCATAAACATTTGACGGGCAAGTGGATTATTGAAGCTTAAATCAAGATTAGAACTGATAGGATGAATGGCAAACCATTCAGAACAAAATACATAGTGAGACCATTTGGGCATTTGATCTTGTGCCCTACAAGATGTTTTAGGTCCCTCAATAATAGCATCGACGCCTTTGATTTTCTACCGGAGACCCTTTCCGCAAAAGAGAGTTAATTCTTCTTAACCACCCACATCTTCAGTGGATGGCTTAGAAGCAATGAGTCTAAGTGCAGCATCCGAGAATTTCGCTTTGGTGCCCTAGAAAATAGCCTTGCAGAGATGAATGATACTGTATGAATAAGGTAAAGTTCTTAGTTCTATGAACATAGCGGTTTGAAGACACACGCCATATTCATAAATTTGAGTACGGTTTCGCAAAACATTGGCGTTAGGGTGACTCTGTGAGTCCTCCTGTCAGATGAAGCCTTTGACCATATGACGCCTTAGGTCTCTGGGTTTGTCTTCCCTGTGGTGTCATGATGACATTCACCGAAGATTCTCAAGACAGCTTTTGGGAACCCAGATCTTCTTCATAGGCGGTCCATTCCTGCAGCTAGTACCAATATACCTCGCAAACACTTCACCATTCCGATTCTTGAACAACTTATAGTTTGCATCAAAGGATTCATCAATGATAATAGGGTTAGCATGTAAAGCCAGATAGGTGGATGGATCCATCCAAGGTCCCTTTGCAGCAACTCCATGTGGTTTTGGGATACCGCCAAAGCTTCCAGAGGGAACCATCAACAATCATTTTCCTCTCGAACCCAACACCCTCTTTCCTAGGGTTTCGTTCAAGATTCGCTTTTGAGGACATCGCAGTGTCCGATGCCCTTCGCACTTTCTATACATCCTCGTTTCAAACAATGTCTTCAACCTAGCATTTTCATCAAACAATAGCGTGGTATCCTCCGCAGAGGTGTTAGTTACCACATTAGTAGTTGAAGACAATGCAACAAGAGCAGCAATTGAACATTCAGAACAGAGGTAGCTATATCACGCCAAGACATTTTAGACATGGTGGTTCAAACCATCCCGAGCGGAACTGATCTGCTGAGTGCGGTGACTCATTCTCTTTGAAGATCTTCATGAGCCGCCCTCAATTTCTCAAGCTCTTGCTTCCTTTGAAGATAATCATAGGAGAGCTTTTCATGAGTAGTTGAGAGCGCTTTCATGACGCATTTCAAGTTCTTGGTACTTAGCATGAAGATTTTAATGTCTTCAACTAAGGACCGTGAACGGTCATTTCCGCTGGCCCAATGTGTCATCGCTTTGTCTAACAGTTTTTGAGTATGTTCCATAGCTCTTGTTGTTCGCTGCAATTTTAGCAAGTGTTTTGTAGCTGGGTTTAGATTCACAATCGAGTCATCTTCACTTGATGTTTGAAAGTAAGCATCACGTGATTTTACCTTGGCACCGCTGCCATGAAGCAAGAGGTGGGAGCAGGGTCGCCTTGTCATCGCCTTCGCTGCAGTAGAAGTCATTGTCTTTAGTGTTGAAGATGGACTTGGCAACATAGGTCAGGGCTAAAGCCGACTTGCAACGCCTGTGGTCTGACTCCTCTCCACTCCACCTCCACCTCCTCGGGCGCACTCTCCTCCTAATCCATTTCCTTGCCAACAAAAGCACGGTAGCCTTGCCAGATGAGCTCTTCTTATGAGATGAAGACTTTGATGAGGACTTGGAAGAAGACTTTGAAGATTTCTTCTTCTTCTTGTCATCGTAATCATATTCCTTGCTCTTCTTCTTCTTCTTCTTCTCATTGTCCCAATCGTGGACACTCATAGATATAGTGTCCAGCTTTTCTTGCACTTGTGATGTGTTCTCTTGTAGTCATGAGTGGAAGCTTCATCATTTCTTGAGCTGGATCGTGAAGACTTTCTCAAGCCTTTCTTCATAGTGAACTTCGAACTTCTTCACAAGCATAGCAAGTTCTTTCCAATGTCTTCGTGGATCATCGTAACTGCATGTCGATTCTTCTTCGATGAGGAAACAACTTTGCCTTCAAAGCGCGAGTTCGCCATAGTTGGGACCATAGATATCTCTTTCTCGTAAAGTCGAACTCATGTGTGTTGAGCCTCTCAAGTATATCGACGGATCTAGTGTCTTGAAGTCGACATTCTTGTATCATGAGGGCAAGGTGTCAAAAGAGCTGTCAAGTGATCTCAAGAGGTCTTGACGATTTCATGCTTGGTGATCTCAAGTATGCGCTTTAGAGCATGAAGCTCATTTGTGATGTCAAGAGGCGATCAAACGTGAGCTGACATTTTCATTGTCGCTTTCTTGAAGCGTTGAAGAGGTTGTTAAGAACACCGATCCTTTGATCTCCGGGTTGAGACGCCTTTGTTGACTTTTGGATAGCCAATTCTGCACTAGCTTTGACGCTTCAGAGCACTCACACGGCCATACCGTCCCTTTGGTCGATGACCACGGATGATGTTCTTTGCAGAGAGTCCAGCTTGGATGAACTTTGACATCAGAGGGGTGACACTTCACCAGCTTTGGGAACGCCGTTTGACGACATACCGTAGGTCGACATCAATGGCTTCAAGATGCATGCGATCTTATTATTCCAAGAGGGATAGTCAATTCCATTGAACACGGGCAAGCAGCGGAGACTTTGATTATCCCTGCAATGACATAGCTAAAACCTCCGTGGTTAAACCTAATCACACAGTAACAAGGAGTACCTTACTCGATACCAATTGAAAGTGCTAGTTATCACTAGAGGGGGTGAATAGGCTTATTTTAGGAAAGTCTTCAAACACGGATGTTTCAAAGACAAACAATAGAAATGACCTAATTGATATGCAGCTGAAGATAAACTACAACAAGCAAAACCATAGTCTAGTATGCAATAACGTGAAAGTACAAGACTAATAGCAGCTTGGTAGTAGGATCAAGATGGAAGATAGTGAGAAGCCAATCACCAAAAGTAGTCAAGCAATGAAGTCAAACAGTATGACAAATAGGCAATGACTTCACAAAGACAAACTCTAAGTAAGGTGAGGGAGAAGATAGAACCAATCACTTGTTGAAGACACAGATTTGTTGACCAGCCCAGCTTGTCAGGACAATCTGACATCCGGTTAGGGAGGCTGAGATTCAACTTAGAAGACCGCATCTTCACCTTATTCCCTTGAGCTAAGGACACACAGCCCTCGCCTAATCACTCGGGTAAGTCTTCAAGGTAGACTCAACCTCATTGCATCAAGGCTCACCGCAATCCACAATGACTCTTGGATGCTCAGAACGCGACGCCTAACCGGCCGGAGGATTCACGCTCCTCAAGTGTAATAAGTCTTCAGTGTCACAAAAGAAAGACTTCAGTGATGCCTAACACTTTTGGCTCGGGTGTTTGGGCTTGTCTCGCAAGGATTTCTCTCTCAAAGGCTTCAAGGTGGGTTGCTCTCAAACGACAAAAGCCGTACTAACTCTCGAGTAGCCACCAATTTATGGTGTAGGGGTGGGCTATTTATAGCCACTAGGCAACCCGACCTGATATGTCCGAAATGACCTCGGTCACTAAGGAACCGACACGTGTTCCAACGATCGATTTCAAACATACACAACAACTTTACTTGGCTATAAGCAAAGTCGACTCATCCAGCTCGATAAGTTTTGCTTTCATTATCTTCGTCAAGACATAGGATTTGGGTTGA